>JBBJLR010092385.1:0-10310 GCA_037577145.1 Brachypetersius gabonensis | reverse complement strand
AATGACAGGGGTTTTTTTGACAGCTCTAGAGCTAACGCGAATGACAGGGTTTTTTTCGACAGCTCTAGAGCTAACGCAAATGACAGATTTTTTTTTTAAATGTTCTAGAGCTAACGCAAATGACAGGGTTTTTTTTGACAGCTCTAGAGCTAACGCGAATGACAGGGTTTTTTTCGATAGCTCTAGAGCTAACGCGAATGACAGTTTTTTTTTTGACAGTTCTAGAGCTAACGCAAATGACAGGTTTTTTTTGACAGCTCTAGAGCTAACGCGAATGATAGGGTTTTTTTCAACAGCTCTAGAGCTAACGCGAATGACAGGGGTTTTTTTGACAGCTCTAGAGCTAACGCGAATGACAGGGTTTTTTTCGACAGCTCTAGAGCTAACGCAAATGACAGGTTTTTTTTTTAAATGTTCTAGAGCTAACGCAAATGACAGGGTTTTTTTGACAGCTCTAGAGCTAACGCGAATGACAGGGTTTTTTTCGATAGCTCTAGAGCTAACGCGAATGACAGGTTTTTTTTCGACAGCTCTAGAGCTAACGTGAATGACAGGTTTTTTTTGACAGCTCTAGAGCTAACGCAAATGACAGGGTTTTTTTTGACAGTTCTAGAGCTAACGCAAATGACAGGGTTTTTTTTGACAGCTCTAGAGCTAACGTGAATGACAGGTTTTTTTCGACAGCTCTAGAGCTAACGCAAATGACAGGTTTTTTTTTTGACAGCTCTAGAGCTAACGCGAATGACAGGGTTTTTTTCGACAGCTCTAGAGCTAACGCGAATGACAGCTTTTTTTTCGACAGCTCTAGAGCTAACGCGAATGACAGGTTTTTTTTTTGACAGTTCTAGAGCTAACGCGAATGACAGGTTTTTTTTCGACAGCTCTAGAGCTAACGTGAATGTCAGGGTTTTTTTCGACAGCTCTAGAGCTAACGTGAATGTCAGGGTTTTTTTAGGCAGTTCTAGAGCTAACGTGCATGTCTAGTGTATGATCACACATATGTGTGTAACAGGTCACAGTAATACTTTTGGCTCTGCTGTGGTTAAGATCATCCCACCGTGACAAATGACAAAAGGATTGACAGCTTTTCAGAAAATAAATCAAATGAGGATGCTTCTGTAGCCTGTAGATGTTTACTAACAGAATTCTTAGTGAAAATGTTAGGACTACAGAGATCTTCAAAAGAGCTACATTTACCTCAAAAAACTATTTGCATTGAAATGTGTCTCTATATACATTGGGGGCTGTGGGGTGGGCAAAGAGACTCAGAGCAGGTGGATGAAAAGAATATCACTTCTTAGGTACAACCTGGCAACCCTAGAGTAAAGGGCAGCTCCTGCTGAACATAAAGCCTCAGTTTTCTTAGGGAAAGCTGTACACTGTGATGCAGAGAGGGTGGAGTACAGCGAAAGAGTGTATGGTTTTTGGGGGAAGTTGAACAGAGAATAGTTTGGCTGTCCGTTCTTGTCATCTTCCTCAAGATGTTGGAGGTTGGCTTCAGGAGCAGAGTGTTCTTCCGTACCTGTGCAGTTTAGCGAGCTCCCGCCATCTTCATGGTTCTAGTGCAGAGAGGTTCTCAAATTATAACAGCATTCTAGTGGTCAAGACTCTCTTCCTGTTCCAGTCTTATGAAACCTGTTTTTTATCAGAGGTGCATCAGGTTGAGAGTATTGTGGTTGCTGGTTATCACTGTCTCTCTGATTAATGCTACAGGCGCTACAGTGCGGGAAATAATTATTTTTCCCTGCTGAATTTGTAATTTAAAAAAAAAAAAATGATTTGATGAGGCCATGTACTGTAAAATCTTGGGTGAGAACCTCCTTCCCTCAGCCAGAACACTAGAGGTGGGTTGTGGGTCTTCCAGCATGACAGTGACCCAAAACATAGGGCCAAGTTAGCAAAGGAGTGGCTAAAGAAGAAGCACATTAAAGTCATGGAATGGCCCAGAAAGTCTCCAGACTTAAATCCTGTAGAGAATCTGTGGAGGAGCTGAAGCTTCGAGTTTCCAAGCAGAAGCCAAGAATCCTAAAGGGTTTAGAGTTTCTGTAAAGAGGAGGGGCCCAGAATCCCTGCAGAGACGTGTTCAGACCTGGAGACCGACTACAATAAACGTCTTAATGCTGTGCCAACAAGGGTTTCTCCACCCAGCACCAAGTCATGTTTTGTTTAGGTATCAAATACTTATTTCACTCAGTGACATGCAGATTAATTTATAACTTTTATGTTATAACACATATTTCTAGATTTTTGGCTGATATTCTGTCTCTCTCCATAAAAATGAAAATACCTGATATAATGACTGATATTTCTTTTTTGTAAGCCAGCAAACTTACAAATTCAGCAGGAAATCAAATAATTCCTTCCCCCTCTGTACGAGGTTCAGGTAAAAGGAGGAGAAAGAGAGAGAGAAAGAGAGAGCAGAGTAAAGCAGGAGACCCCCACGGAAGAGCAGAGCAGGGAGAAGAAGGAGTGAGCCGGAGGGCATTTATTGGATAAAGAGCAGAAAGAGGGGGCGGGCACACAGGAAAACATATACAAATAAAACAGAATTAAACTGAATCATTAGTCTCTGGGCGACTGTGATGTTTCATCATTATTCATCAAATGTTTTTTTCTGTTCAGCTCGCTTGCTACAGAAACCGACAAATATTTTGACAATGTTTAAGTTATTTTGTAAATAAACTGCAAAAATAAAATGGAACTTGAGTTTGAAATAACATTGAGTCTAATGCTCCTCCCCCGTCTCTCACTCTCTTCTTTCTCAAACGAATAGGCCTCCCCCCAGTCCGTCTGGCTCTGTCGGTAATGGACAAAGCCGCTCTGTTCCAGTCTTCGAGATGAAGTTTCCTGACCTCTGTGTTTACTAAAGCTACAGCACAATCTCCCTGATGAGGCTTTTCATCATCCCAGTTGTGTTTTCTTCCCTGGTGAAGGTGAAGTGATGTCACTCCAAATTACAGATTTTATTGATTTTGTAGTATGATTATGTTTGCGAAAAAATGTCCAGGGGAAAGACAGAATGTACCTGTGTTCAATTAGTCCTGAGAACAGAAATGCATTTATCAAATGCAATGACCTACAGTGAATATGTTTTGCATAAGTGTCCATGAAGTATAATTGGTCTTCATTTTTTTTTTAAATATTGCGTGAACATGACATGACAAAAAACTATTTTCAGTTTGTGTTGGCTATAAAAAGGTAAAGGAGAGCATTCAGAAATGTTACATAGTTTTACAAATGTGTGATAATGTGAGACTACCCTCTTTTTCTCTGCTATTTCACATATATATTCCCTAGATGGGCATTTCCCACCTGCAACCCCCACCCTGTCAGTCGCCTCATGCTAGTGGTTGTCATTGTCTGCCTGGCCCTGCTCCCAAAGCTTTTGTAGTAACTAAATCTTCTAAATCTTTTAAAAATACTTAACTACTCAGAGACTCTGCTGCACACGGTAAAGTAGAATAAATAAATATCAACTTCACAAAAATAGTGTAATTAAAAAAACTCATGTATTAAAAAAAAAATGGATCATCTGGCTACGTCCTCAAGAGACGCTCCAAGTGCCTGTCCTCTGTTCATCATTGCTGTAGCCACCGAAGAAATCAGACTTTTCTGTCCAAAGCCAGTTTCCCTGTGTGTGAAGCCAGTGTGTGTTTGTATACAGCAGTGAAATGGGGCGTGTTCTTATCGCCCCCTGCTGCACAATGAGCGAATCACGCCACTGATATTCATGTAATCAGATTGCTGTTTTACATCTGAACAGCTGAGGATGTGGCTGCAGCACAGAAAATCACATGCCTTCTTTTTATTCTATTTATGAAGCACCATAGATATATTTTAACATAGATATTAGAAAAGTAGAGTCTTCAGGGTTACTAGTGGTGTTACTTATGTGTTTCTAAGGACAAAAACTAACGGAGCTTTAGATGGTTGTTTTGGAAAAGTAAAAAATTCCCTCTGGAGGGAGCTTAGACCTCAGAGGGTTAAAATGATCTCACTATAGAAATATGCCTGAATCAAGCATATATATATATATATATAGTGAAATAATTTCAATTGATAAATAAAAAAGTCCAGAAATTATTTCTTAATAGGGAGCTCCTGGGTGCCACAACTGCCTAAACATCACGCAGACATTGAAAGTTCAGTTCCCTGGCAGTGCCACAGTCATCCATGACCATGTGTCCAAGAGACCACAGTTGGCATGGCATTCCGCAATGCTGGTGGCATCACGACTAGAGAAGTTCTAGCAAATGGAATAGCAAATGGCTAAAATGAGCTAGAAAATTTGGAAAAATGCAAAAAAAAATAAAAAAATAGATGAGCTTGTAGATGATCTTACATCATTTTCAAAGAAAGGTTAGAGTATTAGATTTAAGATAACTTGCCAAGATATTTAGCAGTTACTACTATTACTTTTTTATTTGCTAAACTACTACTTACTTTTGCTAAATTTGGTGAAGTTAGTGACTGTATCTGCTCACACTTTACTTTCAGACAGATACACAGTGGAATAGTGCGGTAGTGCACTTCTATAGATAAAATGACACCACCTTTTGTATGTGAACGTTGCTAAGTTGCACCTCAATTCAAATGATGATTGTAATTTGCTGGAAAGTGAATGATAAACTCAGAAACTTGGCATCACCTTTCCCTGCACCATGTTCATAAAGCATTCTAGCATTAGTATGTCCACAGAAGTCACGCAGTTAAAGTCTGACTTTTTATACTTGTACCACAACACTGCAGACTTGATGTTTCCTTGATCAGAATCTTCAGAATGTTGTGTGTTTGTACTATAAATGTTCAGTTCAGTGACTGAAGTGTCAATGTGTGTTGTTTTAATGTGTCTTACTCATGGACTTAAATAACAATGAGTGTTTTCTTATGTTAAAAATATGTCAAATCTGACAGAACTGGATAATTCTGTTCATTAATACCTTTTTGACTCAAAAATTACATTTTATTGACTTTCTGTGAGAAAATCAGTACACATCCTAGACAAAACTGGCTTGTTATGGCACATTATATATATATATTTGTTGTTAAATAAATAAATAGAAGATTTTTCCTGTAGAGGATGCTTTAACTTATTTTCACTTTTAAACTCAACAAAAGAAACTGTACTGGAGTGTCAATATGTGAAGAAATTTATGTTAAGGTGACCCATGTCTTCTCACTGCATGTCCAGTGTCATGTTTGTCTAGAAATTGTCAGAATCTTTGGGAATGCATTTTAATAACTGAGAAAGGAAATATACCTGTCCTCAACAGTTATTTTATATGTGGCTCCTTGAAGAGTATTATATAATTGGTGTAAATACTGGTGTACATGTCATAAAGGCTATTTATGAATCATTAAAATGTTTCTGAAATTTGTGGCTTGGTCTGTTTAACTGGCATTTAATTGGCAACTATTATGAGATCAGCAACATTATAAATGTCATACTTTATGAGTTTTTCCACTTGAAAGAATCAGCTTGTCATTTTCTGCTTGAAATATAATTCATTTATAGTTGAATTTTTCATATTTTACAATATTGTACATCTTAATAAATAAAAATGCCTCCTCCTCCTCCTATAATAAACATTTAATCACCACAGCATTTCTATGTACAATAATAAATATTTATTGTTGGTTATGTTAAATGGCTGACTACCTTTTACTGTCTACCATAGGCCTACTTTTCAAAGAATATAAATGATCTGCAGCGAATAAAAATAATTCTTTCTCTGTCTCTCTCTCTCTCTCTCTCTCTCTCTGTCTCTCTCTCTCTCTCTCTCTCTCTCTGTCTCTCTCCATAATGCATTTAATGTAATAGTTCCTCTCTTGCATTTTTGTATTTTTATTGGTCCTTCTTCTGGTGTCCGTCTTTGTTGATGACATTTTTGAAGAGTGTGAGCAATGGCTTCTTGCTGCGCTCATCCCAAGATTTCATGAAGCCTCCATAGCGTTTGCTAGCTGGGGGCCCACTCCAGCGAAAGTGGTTCATCTTGTAGGAGCCGTCTTTCTTCTCCTGCTGGCTGAACAAGCTGTCCAGTGGGTCGTCCGATTCTCCGATGGCCAACTCGCGCCTCATCTCGGCTGGCAGAGCCTCGTCTGACTCCTCCTCCACTCCGTTGGTGTAGACCTTGATGGGCCGGCGCTTGCGGCCCACGGGCTTGCCCCAGCGGAAGTGTTCCATGGAGTAGGAGCGCTTGTCTTCATGCATTGGGCTGGATTCTAGAGCTTCTCCCTCCAGTGGTGGGACGAAGGCAACAGCAGGGAGAGCGGCATGGACCTCACTGGGCACAGGTTCCGGGAAAGGCTGGAGATGGCCATTTCCAGGATAGAGAGGAGACTCTGCTGTTAGTTCAGACTTACACAACGTAATACATTCCTGGGAAAGAAGCAGAATAGATCAGTCCAAAATACAGACTTCCAGGTTTCTTACAGGACTATGACTCTGTCTCTGTCAACTTCACCATTTCTTAGCATGAGTACCAGAATTAGCTTTTCACAGGTTTCTTTAAGAAGCTGCCTGTGTGAATTTCCAAAGCTTAGAGAGTCTGTTAAGGTTCTGCATCCATAAAGTAGTTTAGATCTATCCAGGAACCATTTAGAAAGAGAAGCTGAAAGAGAAGCTGAAACATTCATCCAGTTTTGTACATTAATTATAATACAAAAGAAAATCAATAGAGTGTCTGTTTTTTATTTTTTAGAACGTAATTGCTGTAGTATTGGTAAAAGTATTGCTTTGTATTACTGGTAGCATATATACAATATAAAATAGACTTCTCTGTAGGGGACGTCTACTTATTTCATATTCAACTTCATTTGTCCGAGTGTGTGCAAACTTAAGTAATGCACCACAATGTAGTTTCTCTTTAGGTTTCTCCTGGCTGGGTGATTTCTTGTTTAAGTGTGTGTTAATTTCAAATGCACAAGCTGTGTACATTCCACCCATAACAATATGTTGAAGCAATCTGTGAATGGAGGAGCAGAAACTCACCAGGATGTTTTCTTCAGAACTCAGATCTTGGCAGTGAATGTTCTCCCAGCACTGAGCTTTCACCTCTGGGCTGCTTGCACAGAGCACAGCCAGAGCCACCAGCCACACAGGACACACCATTCTCAATCCACACACTATCACTGGGGATCTGCAGGGAAGTGTAACAATACCAATGGAAATATGTGTTAGGCTCATGTATTGTTGGGTTAGGTGTTGGCTAATTATTATTTGACAGTTGTTGTATAGATGCTCTGACTGCAGTATGTTGGTTAAATAGTCGACTCGGATTTAAGCTGTTTTTCAGGTAAGAAACAGTTGTGGACTTCTTAAGCTCTGATGTACGTCGCTCTGGAAAAGAGCGTCAGCCAAATGCCGTAAATGTAAACATAAAATGTAATCAATAATAAGATGTTAAAAAAAGTATCATTAATGATGATCAATAAATTCAGCATGTGCCATCATCTCATTTGCATTAAATATTGAAGGTTTAAAGAATGTTTTAAGAAAATATTTAAAAGCAAAATAGTGCACCAATATCAAGACCTGCATAAAAAAGAAAGTGTAAAACCTCAGGTGAGGAACATTTGGAACATAAAAATACATCTGAGAAAGCTCACCTGTTAGGGAGACGGATGATGAAGTTCTTCCAGGTTCTCCCACTCCACTCTGGTGACCAGCTGCGTATGAGTCTGTTTATTTCTGATGTCTGAACCCTCTCTCTGGTCTTCTTTTATAAGCCCACCAAAGTGACACACCTTTCAAGGACATACACTGTGAATTTTTTTTCTCCATCTCAAGATGGAACATATTTGGGAAGCCCAGCATGTCCTGACCCTTTCAGAGAAATAACGCATAACAAATTAATAATCAGCTTCAAAATGTCACCAGTCACTGTAGGCTGGACTAGTGAGGATTTTCAGGTAGCTGTCATTGACAAAATCGTGACGCTGTTTTCCAGAGTGTTAAGGGCACCTGGGTCAGTTTACACGAGTCAAACTACTCAAGTGTAAAATTCCACATCTAGCTGATCGCTGCGATCATTTTGTTTATGATTAACATCATATAGGTGCTAAATCTGGGTTGTGGTCATTTGCAAAGACTGGATTGGAAAAAGGAATCGGTCTCCGCTGAGTTAAAGTCTGAGTTCAGAAGGAATTATTCAC
Source organism: Brachypetersius gabonensis (assembly GCA_037577145.1). Taxonomy (NCBI): domain Eukaryota; kingdom Metazoa; phylum Chordata; class Actinopteri; order Characiformes; family Alestidae; genus Brachypetersius; species Brachypetersius gabonensis. The sequence continues at coordinate 2,156 of JBBJLR010092385.1, read as the reverse complement.
CTTAGATTAGTAAACTTATTTAAAATTCTCTTCATGCAGTGTTGGATGTTTGTGTTTGTGTTTTATTTGTAATTTAATTAAGTCAATTAATGTGGAATGTAACAGTTAGTTCATGCCATAAAACAGTCTAGGATTATTCAGTATACAATAGATCCCTGATGGGATTTTACCCCTATGGACAAAATTAAATGTGAAATAAAAAAAGGAAAAGCACTGAAAAAGAGAAGAGTTTGGAATCAAAGGTTTTGGAGATCACAGCTCCATTAATCAGCCTGTTCTACTTACGGCTGACTCAGCAAGCTTTTTTAGCAAAGCATCTTTATAGCAGTGGACCTTGTTTTGTTGTTGTAGAAACTTTGCCAGTCTTTCTCCAAAACAACTTGATTGTATTGAAGCTCTGACCTTGCTGGCATTTCATGTTCCCCGTATTGTGTGCTTTCTCATATGGTCTGAACAAGTGCTGTGTTTGAGTGGTCTATTGAATGAAAAAGCTTTTAGTGATGTGCCATGAGAGAGAATTCACATAAACATCCAGGATGCGGAGCTTTTCGTTTAGTTGGGACCAGTTGCTGGGTCCATGGAGAAAGACTGGCAGTCAGATTCCAGTGAAGGCTTCAGATTCCACTAAACGTTAAATATGTTTGAGTGAAAACTGTCACTGATGTACTGACAGGGTTTTTGATCCAGTACCCCCTGCAAAAGCAAAGAATGCATAAACAATTTCATACCTGAAATATACAAAATATTTTTTATAAAATAAACTTTTAGCTATATGAAGCTTTAAATATGTGTGAATCTGTGTGTGTTGAGTGCAGTAGTGTTTGTATTGCAGTTGTTCTACACACGCAGACAACAATAATTGTTACAATTGTGAAATAATATTAGAATGTTGCATAGTTTTACATTTCCAAGGTATAATCAGTTATTTATGTGTATTATTTTTACATTTTCTCCAAACCTTTTTTGGAATTTGAAACAAAGGGGGTCAGTAAAGTGAAAAAACAATTACAGAAGCTATAACCAGAACAAAATGATTTGCTCTCTCATTTTTTCCGTGGCTGCATTTGAAATGTGTGCAAGTTGTTTACTGATAAAATAAATGCATTGATAATAAGTTGCACTGAAAGCACAATCAGCCAATCTCCTAAATAAAACATATTTATTGTGCTTTAATATTAAAAAGCGACTACAAAGCAAGATGTGAGAAACTAAAACTATAAACCCCAATTCCCCTTCACTGCCACTTTTCCCTGCTGTACAAGGACTGCTCTGCAAATCCCTTTTAAGAGGATTATGAGGATAAGATGTCTGTCAACCCTGAGTACAATCTTCCACTCTGCAATCCTTCTCTCTTTGAGAAACAGAAGAGGAAATGTATTCTCTCTTTATCAACCAGTCTGTGCTGCTAAAGAACAGACTCCTCTTAAGGATAAACAGGTAATCTTCAAGTTTCTTTAGTTTCTTTAGTCCATAATTTTAATTATGAAAGGTGGTAAAAGAGTGCAAGCTGTCCCTGCAGCATTCCGTTGAACTATTTTAAGTTAAGTAAGGTTTTAAATGAAAATGTTGTGTAAGGTTGTGAATAGATTGATGCAAACCCTGCCATGTGTTTGTAGCTTGATATGTAATATTTGCACTAGACTGGTGAAATGTCTGTTTGAAAGCATGTAATAATGATTAATAAGACCAATAAGACCATGATAAAATATTATATATGATAAAATATTAAACTATAAAACTATAAAAACATATGTGTAATTTGGAATGCAAGATAAATCATATTTTGAATATGTTGCATATTACATATTAATATAACATTTTATGAATAGTAACAATATATTTTTATCTTTCTATCTGTTCGTCTATCTACAGTACTGTGCAAAAGTCTTAGACCCCTGTGCAAAAGTCGTTTCTATCAGCAGCAGCTTCTTTCTGCAGCAAAAACAGCTGAATATTAGAATAAACTCAAACAAACACACAGTAAAAAGTATCAGGATTTCTTTTTCTAAGCAGTGGTGGATATTCTGTGAGCTGTTAGAAGAACGCAGGTTTGGATCCAGGTTTCTGCTCAGGGCCTGTAGTCTTTGGGTGAATGAATAAAATTCCATAATCAGCACCGAATTTAATCTCCTGCAGTAAAAAGAGCCGAACAGGGA
>JBBJLR010092364.1:0-10311 GCA_037577145.1 Brachypetersius gabonensis | reverse complement strand
CAGTTACTAACTCAGTTACTATTTGTGAGAAGTAACTAGTAACTGTAACTAATTACTTTTTTAAAGGTATGTGCCCAGCACTGGTCGCGACATATGCTATTCCGTGCCATGGTTTTTGTGGGAGCCCAGATCTTATTCGCTTTTTTTTTCTCTCTCTCTCTCTTTTTTTTATTCACTTAATAGCCGTAAGAATTCCTATGATAGATTTGACACCTTATGGAGTCAGTGCTGGCCTCTCCATCGTTTGGGGATAGGGACTTTTTTCTGACAGCGCTCAGGGTGGAGGGATTGAGGTAGTTTGGGTTGTCTTTGTTTCTTATTTTAGTTTTTATTTTATTTATGTTTTTCATTTTTTCTCTAGTTGTATTTATGTTGGTGTGGGTAGGGTGCTGTACATTTTCTTTTTTCTGCATACTACAACATTTAAAATATGTTGTAGCCAGAGGGGTAGCAATTTAATTGGTAAATCCAGGGCTTGCAAAATCACTAGCCCGACGTCCCGGGGCTATTGTGTCTTCCAGTCGGGCTACCAAAATCTATCTCAGCATGTCAATGCTTTTGGATTTTTTCGCAAACGTAGCTGGGTAATTATGTCATTTTTGGGCATTGATGAGCCACTGTCAATATGTGAAATATTAAAATCGTGTTAGAATTCGCATGTGTTTTATACTTTCACTTTGCGATCGCGCGAACTGTGTATTGTGAGGGTGACACGGGAGTAAATTTTTAAACCTCTCCCATCCCACTCCCAGAAGAATGACTTTGGAAAAAACCCAGAGGACAGATCACAGCATGCCCATCTTAGCTGAAAATCCAAAATGTAATTTGTTATTTTATTACAAATTAACTGAAAGTAATTTTAACAATGCACAATGTGTTTCATGTTAAATTTTATGCAAATCATCCATCCATCCATAAACACACACACACACACACACACACACACACACACACACAGTGTGAGTAGTACTTAATCAATTTTCTACAAGTCTTGCAGCTGGCGTATCGCGTTTTCATGCCATCATTCTCAATGTGTAAAAATTTTGTTATTTCAGACCGCCCAGAAATATCCGTGAGCACAAGTGACATATTATTTTCAGACAGTAGTAGTGTGTGGAGCACGCCATTCATTTAACCGGCTACTCACAGCAAGCAGAAGGAGAGCATAAAGAGACAGGACAGCTAGTATTGAGCTGAAAATTAGTTTATTTATTTAAAAGGTATATTTCTGTGTAAAGTTATCATAGTGTTATTACGATTCCGGGTCCCGGCCACTCCCGCTTACATTTTATCCAGTCCCGTCCCAATCACGTAATTAATTTTGTTTCTGTTCAATTAGAAACAAATATTTGAGTTGATGATTGTAATTTTACACAGTTGTTGTACTTTGTGTCTTAACATTTTTTGATTGATGTTTTGTTTCCTTTACATTAAACTTTTTTAAATTCGTACTTGTAACAGTAGGAAGCCATTGCAGTCCTCCTGTCAGCAGGGGGTGCTAGTCAGGGTAAGGTTCTCCTCATTTTGGTTTCCCCTTTAAAAGAACTGAGAGGCCAGGTTAAACTAGCAACAGGAGCATGGTCCTTTGGTTTGAACGCATGTGCAGAACCAGTGAGTTCCTCTATGCATGTAAGTTCACTCTAACTATATGTATGAATCCAGTAGGTGAGTTAAATGTATGCTTATTGTTAATGCTGTATCCACCTGCTAATATAGGAGGTGGGTTTTTGTTTTGTTTCTTTCTTTCTTTGTGGTGTCGTACTGTTTGCTGGCACTGCGGGCACTCGCTAATGTCCTCCAGACGCCTCTCACGGTGACTACTGTGCTGTGGAGGGGTAGAGAGGAGAGTGGATTCGTTGACCGTCTGCCTATGACTGCCAGAACCTGCAGTGGAGTCAACCACTCGCCGGACTGCTACTAAAGGGAACTGTATGGACTATAAATGGACTATATACATTTATGTTCACGTCTTGGACTTTGAAAGCAGTGGTGGAGTGTGTATGTATATTTGGGTGGGGATTTAAAATAATACGTGTTGGTTTAATACACTAAATAAAATATATCAGTGTGTTGGTGGTTCTTGTATCCTTACCTCAGTCTGTTAACGGCCCTTCTTCCGTGTAAATGGGAGGGATTGTTACAGACTACTCAAATTTATTTTTACTACCAAAAACTGAAGCGTGCATGCCTGAAGGGCTAGAGATTTCGAAATTTTGGGAGCCCTGAAGTCGATTCAGTTTTCACTCTCCAAAGTAATTTCTGATAGAAATGGTAGATACTTAATTGTTTCTGAAATGTTGTTTCACAAATTTGTTCTTTTAGTTAATATTTATGTGCAAAATTTTGATGATCCCTTTTTCATTAATAAGTAGTTTGAGCTACTCCCATCTTTAAATAACAGTTTGCTTATATTTGGGGGTGACATCAATTATGTAATTAACCCCAGTTTAACACACTTTGAATCACAGTGCATGGTCGCTGCCATATTACCAACATACTGGGGGTTAAAGGGATCAGTAAGGAAGAGACAGGAGCTCTTGCCTTTGTGTGGAAACCGTATCAAGTACCTATGGGTAAGAAAGCTGAGAGAAAGTGTGTCGCCCGGTCTTTACACCAGTGCTGGGAAAAGTCAGGGTAGTGTGCGAGTGGACGGGGATCAGTGTTCTCGTATGCTTCAGGGGACGGCCACAGACCAGAGAAACGTGCCGCAGAGGCAGCAATGAGGTGGAGCGTGTGGCAAACTTGTCTGACTGTGGTGCTATCTACGCTCTCTCCCTCTCTCCTCTGTGTTGTGCAGGACTAGCAGAGCACGTCTGTGCTCGGCAGGACAATACACTTTCTGGGAAGTCTAGGACGCTGCCTAACTACAAGAGGCAGACGGGGGTGCGGGACGAAAAGGACTAAGCGAAGCACTTTCGATCCTCAGAGTGTCATTTGAGTTGAATTATTGCATTTCTGTTGCAATAGTGCTTCACGGGATCCCTGCTGCGTGCTGTTGTTATTCCCCCCTTGCAGACATGACGGATGACCGCGCCACCCAAATAAGAACAGCAGCACTCCCCTCTTTCCTCGGGGTAACAGAGCAGGACAATGCTCAGTGGAAGGAGCAGGAACGGCTCCTCATGTTCCAATACCTGGACGCCAAAGCCCAGCTGCAGGTAGAGGCAAGGTGGCTAAAGAATTATTGGCCGGAAAAGCCTGCACCACTTCGTGCCCTAGCCAGCCTTGCCATGCCCAAATGGAACATGACTCGTATGTTCGCTGCTACATCCAAATCGACGTGAAGAGGAGTCATGCCTTCACATTCTGGTAGGAGCCATGGTCTGCGGAAGAGCCGAGAGAACCCACAAGTGAAGTGAGGGAAAGAGCGATCGGGAGAAATATTGCGCCCAACATCGTGATACAGCGGCTAATCCCCTTTCCCTTGGGGAAGCAGCAGAGCAGCAAAGGGAACGTCAAAGGCAGGAATTTCTGCTCAGGGTCCAATACATGAGCAGCAATGAGGACCTGCAAGAGGAAGCAAGATGGCTGGTGCGGTATGGTCCAGAGAAGCCTGCACCACTTCATGCCCTAGCCAGCCTTGCCATGCCCGAATGAAACATGCCCGTACGTTTGTGGCTACAGGCTACACCTGAAAGACGTGAAGAGTCATGCCTTCATGTTCCGGTAGGAGCCACGACCTGTGGAAGGGCCAAGGGCGCTCACCACCACTCAGAGGGAACAGGTGATCATGAAGAAGCGTTGTTCTCCGCAGCTCAGGCAGCACCAAAGAGCCGTGAAGAGGAGGCATGCCTTCATGCTCCGGTAGGAGCCACAACCTGCGGAAGGGCCGTGAGAGCTCGCTGCCATTCAGAGAGAACAGGAGATCGTCAGGAAGTCCTACACCTTCACGGTCCAGCTGGAGCCTCCAGATCCACACCTGCTCCGAGACCAACGCCCCCCATGCCCACTCCCCGGCTTAAGACTTCAGCTCCAGGGTTGGAAGCAATAGCTCCCCGGCTTCATAAATCAGCTCTGGGGATTGAAGCAGGAAGAAAAAGGGCTTTAAAAGCCTCAGCCCAGTCAGGTGTAGGTGAAGAGCAGCCGCCAGCATTTAGGTCCCCCTCTCTGAGTGACAAGCCACCCGTGCCAGCTCCCTGACTGAAAGAATCAGGATTAGGGTCGAAAGCAGGTAACACAGGGTTTGAGGGGTTAGTTAGCCCTAGCAGAGGGACTAGCCTAGCACAGCCCATGCCAGCTCCCCAACTGAAAATATCAGGATTAAGGTGGAAAGCAGGTAGCACAGGGCTAGAGGGTTTAGTTAGCCCTAGCAGAGGGCCTCAGGTAAGTGTAAGCTCTAAGGGAGGGTCCCAGGTCAATGTAAGCCCAGGTTTCGGGCCTCCAGTAGGCAGTGTGTGTAGCGCCAGAGCGGGTCGGTTAAATACATCCATATCTGTGGGTTCTGCCGGGGTTAGCCCTGATTTGTGGTGGTGGCTGGGGTTTCTCAGCGAAGTAGCCCGGCCATCACTGACATCACCATAGTTCAGGGAAACTAAGCACCCCGTAGGCCCCGACAGAAGCTGTGGAGCTACTAACAGCACTAGCGTAGGGTCTAGGGTTAGGTGCAGCTCCAAAGATGGACCCAAGGTCGGCCTAGGCGGCCAGGTAAAGACCTTTCAGAGGCACGAAAGGCGGTATGTCTCTGCCTGAATTTTTTTTTTTTGGGGGGGGGGGGGGGTAAAGGGGTTTGGCAGGTAACCTGGGGTGCTCCACAGAGGGGTTTCCTGGAGTGGAGCTCCAAACAGGATGATGGGAGAGGACGTCCAGAGGGGGGCCTAGCCCATTGGACGGGTGACGGGTTGCCTGCCGAGGGCCTGTCGGGAGGAGGACCGATGGGAAAGACCAGGAAGGAGTACCTTCAGGTTGGTATGAGGGACGATGGAACGGGAGGGGTACATGGAGGCCCACTCGTGCCGCTCTGACCTGGCGGTAAGCCGACCAGAGACAGACATAGGAAGGACGGCAGGAGTGGGAATCTGTGGGCTCTTCCTTGGCCGCCGCCTCCCCGCGGCCGGCTGGGGTGGGGTTGGTGTTTTGGGGTCCTGGGTATGCCCCCTAGGGCGGGGGGTACTGTGATGTCTGTGGGAGACTGCCGTTAAAGGCAGCCTTCTAGTTAGTCACTTTATGTGCAGGGTGTTTATATATGTTCTGGGTTTTGAGTTCAGGTCAGGGGTTAGTTGAGCTTTAGGGATTCACAGGTCAGGGTGATTACACACAGGTGGCTCTAGTTAGAGTGCACTTTAGGAAGTGTGTGTGCGGCGCACTGTGATTGGTGGAGAGACTGGATAAAGACCGGTTGAACCACAATCACAGTGCGCGGTCACCACCATACTACCAACATATTGGGGGTTAAAGGGATCAGTAAGGAAGAGACAGGAGCTCTTGCCTTTGAGTGGAAACAGTATCGAGTACCTACGGGTAAGAAAGCTGAGAGAAAGCGTATTGCCCGGTCTTTACACCAGTGCTGGGAAAAGTCCGGGTAGTGTGCGAGTGTACGGGGATCGGTGTTCTCGTATGTTTCAGGAGACGGCCACAGACGAGAGAGACGTGCCGCAGAGGCAGCAATGAGGTGGAGCGTGTGGCAAACTTGTCTGACTGTGGTGCTATCTACGCTCTCTCCCTCTCTCCTCTGTGTTGTGCAGGACTAGCCGAGCACGTCTGTGCTCGGCGGGACAATAGACTTCATGGGAAGTCTAGGTGCTGCCTATCTACAAGAGGCAGACGGGGGTCCACCTGCGAACGTCAGCGAAGGACGAAAAGGACTAAGCGAAGGACTTTCGATCCTTAGATTGTCATTTGAATTATTGCACTCCTGTTTAATAAATAGTGCTTCACGGAATCCCTCCTGCATGCTGCTGTGTTATTCCTCCCTTGCAGACATGACAATTTAGATATTCTGATTTCTGTACAACCACATTATCCAACCCCATGGAGGTTCAACTCTTTGCTTCTTTTGGACGTTAATTTTAATAAATTCATAAGATCTGCTATAGATGACCATCGTTATAAATCAAAAAGAGAAGGAACCAATCTCTCATTCATTGCTTTGGGAATCTCTTCAAGTGTATTCACGGGGTCAAATCATCTCCTACTCTGCATATTTAAGCAAATCTCAAAAAAACAAAATGCAAGAACTTTCTACCAAAATTAGTTTCATAGATCAACAGCTTGCTACTTCTCCCTCCTCTATCCTATTGAAATCTCGAGTTAAGTTGCAGTCCGAATTTGAGCTCATTACAACTACTGATGCAGAGTGCCTTCTCTTACGCTCTCGTTCCACATATTACGAGCATGGAGATAAAGCAAGCCGCCTTCTAGCCCACCAACTTCGTCGTCGGGCAGCCTCACGCATAATTCCTCAGATTAAAGACCCTCATAGTACTTTATTTGGAGACCCTACTTATATTAATTCTGTATTGTGTTCCTTCTATTCTAACTTGTATACATCTGAATTTCCGTCCCATTCAGCAGATATGCACTCCTTCTTGGATGGTCTTAACTTTCCTTTATTAGAGCAAGATGCTGTTGAGCAACTTGAAGCACCTTTGACAGTACAGGAAATCATGCCATTAATAGTATGCAAAATAACAAGGCACTTTGTGACGTCTGGGGAACCTTCGGCTCGTCAGAGGAGAAGAAGGTCACCTGAGTATCAGGGCAGGGCTCTGGATACGAGGTGTATGAGTGTGTGTGCGAAAGACTGTCAGCAGGTGTGTGTGGTTAGAGCATGGTGTGTGTGTGTGTCGAGTGAGTGGATGAATGGAACTAGCTGGTCTCGTTAGGAGCTGAGTGAGAGTGACGTGGGATTGGCTGAGTGCAAGTTTAAATCCTGGCTGAATCAGAGTCACAGTGCGTGGTCACCGACATCCAACATCGTGTCTGAGTGTGTGAGCTGGAGGGAAGGTGAAACTGTAACAGAGTAAAAGAAACCGTATCTTGTATGTTGAATCGGTACATTCAGAGAACGTATTGCCCTGTGGTTTGAACTGTGCTGGTGAGAGTCTGGTGCGAAGTGAGTTGGGACTGTGTGTGTGTGGGGATATCTTCTTGTCTAGGAGAAGCCACAAGGAGTGAAAGCAGACCGCTTCACAGCGAGCAGCGGAGAGAAGTGGCTGTCGAAAGACGAGTGGCATGTTTTCCTGGCTGTGTGTTCCATCTTGAGTTCTCTCCCTCTCTCTCTCCTTTCTGTGTACCAAGCAGGAGTGACGGGTCACGGTGTGAAGGTCTGGGGCTCTTAAGGAGGACTTGGCAACATACAGAGGACAGTGAGAAGGGTTCCTGTCTCAGCATAGGCGACGGAGGTGGACCTTTGTAAAGTAAAAGAACTGAAGAAATACCAAGGAGTGGGAAGACTCCTTGGAAGTGAAACCACAGAGGTCCTGTGCATTTGTGTTGGACTTTAAGTGCTTGTGTTACAAATAAACTCTCTCTGGAACTTAGTTGCATGCTGTAGTATCTCTCCCCTTCAGACGACATGACAGATGACCACGCCCAACTAATCGATGCAGCAGCACTCCCGTTGCCACCTGAGGACATGCCGCTACCGCAACAAGTGGCAATCCTACAGAACCAGCTGAATCAACTCACGCAGACCGTGAATCAGCTGGCCACTCGTGCACAGTCCCACAGTCGGACAAAAGCACCACATCACACTTCTCTGCCTGAAAGGTATGACTGGGACCTGGAGAAACGTCGCAATTTCTTACTCTTATGTAACCTGTACTTTGCAGAGTTCCCAGAGATGTTCAGTCCCCAAAGGGTGTCATTCCTCACGCAGAGACTCTGTGAAGGTCGGTTTCTGGACGACTTCCAATTCCAGACCCGGTTCCAAGCCACCTTCAACTACCTCGACCATGGGAAATCGAGCAGTGCCCGACTCCTCCAGCTCAAACAAGGGTCTGACACAGTGGTTGGAGTATATCAAGTTCTGAGTCTTGGCAGCAGAAAGTGGGTGGAACGAATCCGCCCTCAAGGCAGTTTTCAGCCAAGGGCTACAGAACGAGCTGCAGCTCGAGCTGGCAAGCAGAGATGCTGGACTTACCTTGGACCAGCAAATCCACCTCTGTATCCGCCTTGGCCAACATATGCAGACAACATATGCAGAGCCGAAGCAGTGGTGAAATCGGGATACACGGACAGAGAGTCAATCCCCCTGCTTCCGAGCTAGAATCCTGGGAGGCACCCAAAGAACCAATGGAACTTGGCACACACCGCGTCTCCCGTCAGGAGCGTGCAAGCAGACTTCAGGGGGGGTTGTGTCTATACTGTGGGGGTCAAGGGCATATGGTGAGGAGTTGCCCCTCCTCAAAGCACGGGAGAAGCCCCCCACTCCTTTAATATTGACTCTAAACCCAGACACACTGATGCAATGTAAAATACGGATCTCGTTTGTTGATGTTAAGACTAATAATGTTATGTTTGCCATTCTAGATTCTGGCTCGGCGGGGAACTTTGTATCCAGAGCCCTAGTGACAGCCTGTGGACTCTCAGTATAGCGCCTTGGATGGGCACCTGATAACCAACTGTTCCGTGGGGTGGACCCAGATCACGAGGAGGACTTGGCATTCTACGTCCTAGAACAGCCGAATCTGCTCGTGATCCTGGGTTTACCCTGGCTCCAGCTGCACAACCCTGTGGTGGACTGGAGAGAGGCAAGGGTTTTGCAGTGGGGCTGTTGTTGTGGTCAAAGCAAGAAACCACTCGGGTTGCAGTTCGCCTCTGAGGCGGCTAAGCTCAGGGTGCTCCCTTTAAGCTCACTTACATTGACTGACAATGGAAATAGTTCATAAATAGTCTTATAACAACCATTGTCAGTTTTCTTTTCAATTACAATTAAAAAAAAATTAGCAATAGAGTATTTTCACAGATTTACAATGACAAAACCAAGGCGGAATTACAGCTCCTTCCCCAGAATTAAAGAGGCATGTTGTCTTTGTCAAGAGGGTGATTAACACCCATTTCCCCCAAAACAGTTAAATAATTGTAATTATGACAGTGACCATTCATATGCCTCTCAATATGATGTTAATGCATGTTAACACTTTTAGGCCTAATGCAGTTTGACTGTTGTGATTTTCATCAAAAACAAAATAACAGTAACAACTAAATGATCTTTTAAAAAAGCAAACATTTAAACATTATAACATTCAAACAATCTGAGAGACTGCGTATAAACAGTTTATTAGCGCTTACATTTTTTAAAGTGAACTTTTGCAATGCAACACAAAATATGATACTTCAAGTTAATGTTTTTTTTTATCTTGTGAATTTTATTAAATAAATTCAACAAATTACGACTACGTTCACAATTGCGTGCTTGTGGGCTTATTTGGAACAGGGGTGTTCTTAAAGTGTACAACATGTACCCATTAAGCACAGTCCAGACTTTTTGCATTTAAAGCTGTATATATTTTTAATTAATTAGTTTCTTAAAAATAAAGTTATAAACTATTAAATTAGAGATTAATGTGTCATTGTAACTTCTAATTTCTCTGTGAAAATAATGCCTTTTACTTAAAAACTGTTCAACCAAAGATTTGGGTGAGCTCAATTTGTATGTTTACCCTATTTTCTTTTTAATTATTATTTTGTACACTTGTCTGGTCACCATTTTGCGTTTGATGATCTTCGTTATATAATTAATTGCATTATGCACATTTCATATCAGTCGTTTTTCCTTCCATTAAAAAAAGACTGACTTTCTCAAATTTAAATTTCAAATTCAATTTAAAACAAAATATCCCCTATTCCACTCTCAAGCACAAATGTGGTATGTATTTTAAGGCCACACATTTAATAGAATTTCAGTGAAAATATGGTAAAATGCTCCTATCCTGTGATTAACCGTTAAGACACTGTTGAAACTGTGAAAGTGCAGCGTTCCTCTTTCTCACTCCTTTTTGTGCATTTTTGTTTTTTGTCTCAGTGATTGAACAGTTCAGTGATAGACGGCAGTATGACGGGAAATTCCTGTTGCGTCTCCAGTTCATGGCAGCTTGTGTGCAGAAACCAGAGGTTTTACCCCCGATCAGCTGTGTCGTTCTGGACATAGTGGGTCCCTCTTATCAAACCACAGATTATTTAGTGCCTACACATTCACTTGGAAACATTTGAAGCCCCGTTGGAGCGGGATTAGTGAAAACAGTATGTTATTAACATTGTTTCTGTCTAGCATTGTTTAGTTTCATAAGTCATAAGCAGTGTTGTGCAAGTTACTTCTAAACTGTAATACATTACAGATTACTTATTACTGTCATTTAAAAGTAATCCCTT
>JBBJLR010092353.1:0-10311 GCA_037577145.1 Brachypetersius gabonensis | reverse complement strand
TCTCTCTCTCTCTCTCTCTCTCTCTCTCTCTCTCTCTCTCTCTCTATCTATCTATCTATCTATCTATCTATCTATATATATATATATATATATATATATATATATATATGTTTCTCTCACTCTTGTGCGTGTGTGTGTTTGTATATAAGTGTGGACTACACGCTTAATGAAGACCATGTGAAGCTGCCAGCCAGTCACGGCTTTGGCTCAGTTTAAGCCTTTCTTCTCAGCCAATCAGAGATCAGCACAGGCTAAAGATAGCCAAGGCAACCAGCATCTCTCACACCTTCTCATATCAGTCTAATCATATGTGCTGGGCTAGTACAGCAGTGAACAGTGGGTCATAATGCAATTTATAAGAGGACAACCATTACCTATCTACTGTCATGGGCTACACTCACCTTATCATGATGCCTGGCAGCCGGCGTTCAGATAAACCCTGAATGTCCAAGCAGGAGATAGAAGGAAAGGAAAAAAAGAGAGAGGGTTCTTTTCCTCCTCCTCCTCCCCCCTCTCCCCACTTCAGCAGGGGGAAAAAGCTCAGCTGTTGTAAATTTCAACAGCCAACAAGAGCCTTTCCCCCAGAGGAGCCAGACATTTAGCACTGGTCCTTCGCTTTTCCCCCCTCTGCAGTGTCCCCCCCAGAGACCCCAGCATCTACTCACGCCTCCCTTTGTTGTCCTCTGCTCTTCCCTCCATTCCTTTATTTCCCATGTCCTGTTTTTTCAACAGGCAGAGACAGCTACATGGATGCTACAGATCTGGAGCTGCTGGTTTCCACCTTCGTCTGAGCTCTGCTATTGGCTGGCCCCAGGACAGCGAGAGGCTACGATTGGCTGAGGCCCGAGTCCATCGTTCTTAACAGGGATGAGGACAGGATTTAATGGCAGAGCACAGCAGATGCCATGATTGCATCCGGGTAGCAGACTCAGGGAAATTAACCCCTTACTGCCCTTCTCCTATAATAAACAAAGCCATTTCTCACACTCACTCATTTTTTAACTGTGATTTTTCATTCTTTCTCTCATCTTTAATCCATGAAATAATACAGACCTTCACACATTCTAGCTCCCATAAATTAAGATAAGGAATGAGAAAAAAAAGAAAAACAATGTTTTTTTTATTATAATCCTGTAATTAATGTCATGAATAACCAAGTGTTTCAGTATATTAATATATTTATAAAACCATGCAAATTAGCCTTTTTCAAGTGTAAAGTAGAGAAACTGCATTTTACGTATTGTTTTACAGATAATGCAGTGGTTTGAAGCTCAGTGTTGCTTTTAATTGTTCATCCTGAAGTTTCTTCAGCCATCTGAATTCAGTCTTGTTTAGATGACTAGCAATTTCCTCCAGGATCAAGGATTTCTTCCTGATTTTCTTTCTGATTCTGATTCTTAACTCATCTTAAATGAGTCTCCAGTCATCATGGCAACAAATTCTGGAAAGAAAGAAACATTAAAGTGTTAGGAGTGTTTATGTATATGTATATGTATTAGTGGTGGGCCGTTATCGGCGTTAACATGCTGCGTTAATGTCAGACTCCTATCGGGCGAGAAAAAAAATATCGCCATTAATCTATTCACAAAGTTGGGTTGGGAGCTGGGTCTATACTACGCAAGCTATGATGACTTTCACCTTGACATTTTAGCGCAGATGTATACCTAGCAGAATTGTACTGTAGAAAAAAGTTTTTAAAATTTTAAACATTTATCTATGCCCACCACTAATATGTATATGTATAAGTGATTAAAAAACTAATTACTGTATTACAAGCTCTCTGATTAATTCATAGAAATTAATTGCACACATTTTTGCTGAAAAAATATTTAAACATTTAAATGACAGAATAATATAACAATGATAAAACTAACACCATCTATAAGGTGCAGTTTAAGACAATGTACATACAAGCTTGGGTGTCAGAAGCGTTGGTGTGTGTGTTTTCATTGGTGTGTGTTTGAGTTTCTTTTGAAAAACTAGTTGTAATTATTGGTTCTCCTGGCTTTTGGGAAACTCCAAGAACTTATGCTGGTGGCAAAAAGATAGCAAGGGTTTCTTTCTGGCATATTTCCCAAACAGTTTGTTGGCATGGAGGTGACATCCTAGGGTAGATTTTGAGACATGGTGACCTTCTAAACTATAATTCTAATCTCTGGAAATGAATTTACTTAGCTAACCATCCTCTTCACTGTGGCTGCTGACATAATAGCCTAGCATCTTCATCCAGACTGGTTCATGATGAACTTCTTAAAGTTCTTAATGTAGACACACATTTGCCTTGGTGATGAACAGCTGAGGGATTCGGGCCGTGTGTAGTCTCTTTTTCATACCCAAGTGAAACAGGAAAACATCATTGATACCTGCTTAAAATTTCCTAAACACTTTTCTGAACATATTGCATTACTCTCAGACCAAATCTACTTTATTGTCTTCTTTATTTATTTTCTATTTTCAATGTAATATAAAAAGGAAAAAAATAAAAAAGTTAACATTAGAATAAAGGCAAACAAATAGGAAGGCAGTAAAAAGTATTAAGATTAGTTTAGTTTGTAAAAATAGATTAATCGAGTCAAACCAGGTTTCTGATGAAACTATAGTAATACTGGACTTCATGAAGAACACACTGATATACTGAACACAACATTACTATTTAATGTAGAATGTTATTTGTATTTAGTATTTTTAGTTTTATTTAGTATTTAGTAATATAAATGTGAAAAAACACTGCTCATCTAAACAGTTGGTAAAAAATGTCCAAAACGACGATTAAACTTTTAAACATTTATCATTCCAACTATCTACAACTAAAACTGAGAGTTCTGTCATATTTCAGGTCATGTTTCTGCATGTGCAGTGGAAGACCCCTTCAGAGATCTGGTTTAAATACCTTCATAATCAATTGTTCCGTCTCCATCTTTATCAGCCTCCTTCATCATCTGCTCTGCCTCCTCCTCGTTTAGGGGTTCACCTGCATTAATTAACACGTACCTACAGAAAGACGATCATGCTTCATACATATTGGAAATACATTGAAACCTACATTGTATAACTTATTAAAAATAATGGAATGTTCCGTAAAGCTGAGCTGAATGCAATATGAATGGATCTTTTGTGTTTTTGCGCCTGATTTATCTCATGTACCTCTTCTTAGAGGTGGCACCAATAAGCACCATGCTTATTGTAGAGTCACTGTGAAAAATTACACTGTGTCACATGCAGCTTAATTATCCTTTTTACATCATTTAAATTCTAGCTGAGCACACATGTTCTTGTACATCTAGAATCACACTGGACAAGTGCAGAATGTAATAAACCACAATAAACTAAAGTGGCCCCTTATAGTCACCTGCACACAGTGTGAAATTCTTTCTCTGTATTTAATCCAATCACCAAGTAAAGCCAGAGATGGGGACTTGAGTTTTAGACTTGCCCTCGACAACTTGAGACTTGACTTGGACTCAGCTGCTATTTCATGGAATTATTTATTTATATCTTGAACTCTTTCCAACGACCCGAAAACCTCGCCCCGGTGTCCCGGTTTTCAGCTATTACGCTTTTCGAGGGGTCGTTAGAAAGGGGTCTCCAAGCCCTAACTGTGGAGTTTCACATTTAGAGTGCGAGACATATTTTTCATATTTAACATTTGGATTTAAGATCATTTAAAGTAAATCCTCCATGTTGCTGATGGGATCTCACAGCATGCATGTCTCGTCCCCTTCTAAATAGCAGCCAATTGTAATCACAGGGTGTGGCTAATTTGCATATCTTTTAAACATTTAGAGCTCAATATTTAGAATTAAAAAAATCCCACATTCAGAGTCGCCCTTTGTAAAAGTGCAACAGTTGTGTGAAAATTGTGTGAAAATTGCGCTAAATTATGAAAAAATTATACCTCTAAATTTGTTAAGCTGTTTTCACATTTACGCAGGAAGAAAATGGACGAAAATGTAACACATTTAGCTTTGAGTATGTCAAAATTGTGTGAACGTTGCGCTAAATGATGAGAAAATTACACCATTACATTTGTTAAGCTGTTTTTACAAATGCCACCCCATAGACTTGGACTTGGGACTCGAGCAGGGGGCTGCCACCAATGAGGGGCGCCCCGGGAGCAGTGTGTGGGGACAGTACCTTACTTAACGGAACCTCAGTGGTGTCACTAGTGTTGAGATTCAAACCCACAACCTTCTGATAGCAGGGGCAATGTCCTAACCACTAGTTCAGTACTTTGGACACAGGTGATGCAAATTATGCAGTTAAGTACAGTAAAGTAGTGACACTAGCATACAGAATTCACAACTAAGTATAATAATAACGGGAACAGCATTAATAAAAGGTTAATATAGGTGCTGTGGCTTTATAAATGCTGCCCTCCAGTGTTTTTCTTTTATGACGTTGATAAAATTGAGTCTGATTCCTTTACTTGAGTGTGTTCCACTCGATGTAGCCTTTGGCCTCCTTATCAAACACTTTAAAAGCAGCTCGCAGCTCCGCGTCCTGGTTTTTGGTTCTCTGGTGGTATAGAGCCATGAGGCCCAGGAAGCTGCCGCAGTTGAAGATGCCTTTGCCTGGAAAAGTGAAAAAAATCTCATCAATACACAGACAAGCTGATTAACCATTAAGAAGCTTCTTATACAGTAACCCCTAATAAACCAGGCATTATCTTTATGTACAAAATCTTTTAATTATGGGCAATTGTCTTACCATGTGAAATATCGCTATATGTCACTGTCACTTGTCAATGTCAGTATTACTGATCTTTATTATTTACAATAACAGACTCAGAACTGAGAACAACTCCAAACATTTGTGTTAACAGTAAATTACTTAACAGTAATCTATAGGTTTTATACCCCAGCATTTTGTGTGTATAAATATATAGTATAGTGTATTTTGTGTTTAGTGTATTTTCAGTTTTTATTATGTGCAATAGTCTTATCATGTGCAGGTTCTTATTGAGTGCCAAATAAAATCATTATCATTATGTACAATATTGAAGTAATTTGCAGTCTTACCATATGACATATCCCTACTTACTTTAATAATACTTATTTACTACCGATCTCTTTTATGTACAATAACAATATAGAGAACAATTCCAAACCACTATTTGAGTTACTGTTATTTATCTAGAGCAGGGGTCATCAACCGTTTTGAAGCTGAGAGCTACTTTATGGGTACTGAGCAACACGAAGGGCTACCAGTTTAAAACACCAGAACAGAGTTTAGCTAAATGTATAATAAGCATGTTTTAAATGTTTTTTTTTTAGATATTGTCGTTTTAAAATCTATATAAATGCAAATGTGATCAAATTAAATGTTAGATGCTGCTCTCTGGTGAGTTGTGCTATTTTTTGAACAGGTCCGTGGACTACTCCCCCTGGTATAAAATATAGACTTTATATTGGGTATATATACAGGGTTCACAGGAGGACCCGGAGGGGTAACAGATATGTAGTTTATATTTTATTTTCATTATTTCTAACAGTCCTCTCATGGAAACAAGGTGTTAAATGACACCAAAATCTTTACATTTATGGCATTTCTCAGACACTTTAATCTGAAGCAACTTCCAATCCCTAACTGCAGGGGACAGTTTCCTGGAGCAACTTGGGGTTAAGGGTCTTGCTCAGGGACCCAGCGGTGGTGCCCACTTGGCCAACCCAAGTAATATATATTTTATTATAATTTGCATTTAATGCAGTTATCGTTGCCGCATACTGTCTTGCTTAATATTCCTTAATATCTCTGTCACAAACATAAAGTGGTTGGATCTTGCTATGTTAGCATGATTAAACATGTACTTTTAAATAGAATTTAAAAACAATGATAATAACTGGAAAGTGTGAACTGAAATCTGAGCATTTATGGACCCACTTATAATGGTATACCACTGGGGATAATCATATTAGTGTAGTTTATATTATGATAATACATAATTATTGTATTAGTATTTTGTTGTTGTTGTTGTTGTTGCTGCTGGTGTTGATCTTCTTATTATTATTACTATCATTGTAATTATTTACCATTATTACTGTTATTACTGTGGGGGGAAATAATAATTGTATTATAAATAATATCATTTTAAAATACCATTTAAAAATAAATACATATGTCATGGTATACAAACATTTTTTTAATAATTTAGCCATAAAAAAAAAAATTGTCACAATAAACCAAATTATTTCAGGGCTCTCTGTTGGATCTAAAGGCTTGATGCTTGCAGATGTAAACTGTAAAATGTGAACGAAGCGGGTGTAAATGGAAGAAGAAGCAGTTTCGCCGCATGGCCTGGAGGTGGCGAACCGGCCTTGCGCACTGTCTGCAAGGAGCGCTGCGGTGAATGTGTGTTGTGTGGCGCCCCCGTGTGGTCAGACCCTCCCTCAGCTCTCAGCCCTGTAATCCTCTTAAGTGTCCCTGTTTACCAAACTCTCTCTGTAGGAGCTCAGATTAACTGGTTGACATCCACGGTGCGGAGGGCAGGAGAGGGGGCATAATCCCAGATACAGGGGCATAAAAGGAAATTACACTGCTCTGGGATTGTGGTTTATTCAGCGTGTTTCCCTGGTGCCCGAATAAAGCGGATTTAGGCCGGCCGTAAATCCATTGTATTTAACTACACTGTATTTAAGCCGCAACAGATGTATTTAAAATAGTATTATTTATAATCATGCAATTATCTTTGGCCATATAATAATAATAATAATAATAATAATGATAATAATGATAATAATAATAATTATTATTATTATTTTTATTGCTATTATTATTATTATTGTTATTATTATTATTATTATTATTATTATTATTATTATTATTATTATTTCTATTATTATTTCTATTATTATAGTAGTTATAATTAGCTGGTGGCCTGGTGATTAGGGAGTTGCCCCTGTGATCGGAAGGCCAGGTTTTAAATATAATATGACATGATATGACATGTGATATATGATATGACCATATGTGTGAGCGAATAAGGGTTGTGTGTGTGCGCCCTGCGGTGGGCTTACAGAAAATGAATGAGTGGGCTATGGTATGATGTATGATTTCTGATATGGTATATGAGATTTGCTTTTATATGAAATTACATTATGTGACCAGCTGTGTTAGATATGACCAACTGACATGGAAGAAAAAAGAACTTTTTAAGGTTGCTTTAAACTCACCATCTTTGTCCACGTCTTTTGCCATCTGACTCAGTTCCCTCTTTGTTGGGTTGATTCCCATCAAACTCATCAGCCTCTCCAGCTCCTGCGTCTTCACATCTCCGTTCCCTTCTTCATCAAACATCTCAAACACGCCCTTATAGTCAGTGATCTGCTCCGGGGTCAGCTTGCTCACCTTGAGAGGGCACAGCGTTTACTGAAAGTCAGCATGTCTGCTCGATCAAAAGACGTTTAAATGACACTGTTCACAGGGGAAAATCATTTTATCATTTAATGATTTAGTGGCACTAAAGTGCTGCTCACCTTCAGAAAGTAGTTCTGCATCTGATCAAACTACATGTTAAAGAGTCTGTACCCCACATTTTTCCAGGCTAAAACTACTCCTGATTATATATCTTGAAGCAGGCCTGTATACTCCCTTGTATATTGCATGTTTTATAGTTTTATGCAGTTTTTTTATAGTTTTTTTTATAGTTTTATGCATTTTCTTTTACACCAACAAAATATATGACCATACAGTGATTGTTCTGGTGCTCAAAAAGAGTCAGAAGACCTCGCTACAGTCCCAAAAAAGGTATGTGGTAAAACAATAGTGGAACCTTTTTGGTGCTACATAGCACCAATCTTCAAAAGGTTCTTCAAAGAACTTTACACAACAGGTACAGGATCATGTAGAGAAACAATTAAACCATGCGAAGAACCAATAAAGCATATAATATAAGCATGTTTGAGTTGTCATGTTTTTATATATACACTAATGTGCAAAAGTCTTACCTATGCAAATTGTTTACATTTTCTCAGTGTGTGATTAATTGTCTTTCTATCAACAACATTAACATTAGAATAAATGCAAACAAACAAGAAAGTAGTAAAAAAGTATGAAGATTTGTCTTGTTTGTAAAAGTAGTTGATATTGTGTGAGCTGGTGAGGAGAACACAGGTTCGGTTCCAGATTCCTCCTCGGTTCTTCCAGCCATTGTTTGAATTGTGAAACTCCATCAGCAGCTCCTGATTTAATTTAATGAAGGACTGATTGAGCCAAATCAGAGTTCTGATGAAACTACCGTTATACTGGACTTCCACAAGGAACACACTACATATACTATCACTATTTACTGTAAAGCGATGTTGGTATTTATTCTTTTAAAATTTTATTTACTATATTCAGGAACATTATATTATTGTGAAAACAAACACTCATCGCTCATCTAAAGAGTTTTTACTAATTGTTTTCATGACGTTTGAACAGCACTATATACCCATTGTCTTTACCCCTGAAGAAGCTCTTATATCTGTAAAACATAATAAAATACTCACCATTATGCCAGGATCCTAGACTAGAAGCTTCGGGGTCCACTGGTTTAGTGGTGGAGGGACTTTGTGTTGAGGATCAGTGTAGATGTTATGTTAAATTCTCCCCTGAGAGCTTTACTTTCTTTTCTCTAAACGCCATTTATGGTATCCAAGAGATTCTCTACCTGAGGGAACATCTGCTCTGCTCCCCTCTGAGTAAATTTACAGTGTTGTCCTGGTTAATTAAGAGTCCGACCCCCACTCTGAGATGATGTTTGGCCTATCAGAAATAGCAGGCTTTAAAAAAAACCTTTATCTTAATCGTCTGAATGACCATGTTAGACTAAGGCCAGATAAGTCCTCACTCCTCTCTGGGATTTGCTAACTTTTCAGCTGCGGCACTTTCAGCAGGTGCTGCAGGCTGATTGGTCCCGAGTGAATGTCAGCAGACCAAAAACATGGATATGCACCATTAGGCTTCTATTTCCAGTTCACAACAACTGTTGCTGTTATTAAAGATACTGGATTTTACCACAAGAATGACTGCTGAAGAGCTGTATGAAGAAAAGGGCCTCAAGGCATTTTGGTACACAAGGCTAGAATATTCAGCGGTGATTTCACTGTTCTGGCAAGTAACTGTATGTATTATACTGTTAGGTATGTATATATTTATTTTTATTTATATATATATATATATATATATAAATAAATATATACATACCTAACAGTATAATACACACACACACACACACACATACGCACATGTACTTGAATTTTCAAAAGACAAAACCTGAAAAACTGATATATAGAATACATGTTCAAACGTTTGTAGACACCTGGACATCCAGTGTGTCTTCTGAAATCATTGCTGTGAATTGCTTCATTGAGGTGGGGTATTGGTGCTCGATGATTCATTCTGGATCACAAACTCCACTGCACCATGTCCCAATGATAGAGAGCTTTACACCCCTCTGGCTGATGCTTGGCATTGTGCATGGAGACCATAGACCTCGTAAAAAGGTTGTGTCAATACTTTTTGATTAAGGCTGAACACGGTGTCTCAGCAGGTCTCCTAGAACCAGAGTCTTTGAAGGTCCCACATGACATGTTGAAATTATACGCCATTCTTTGATCCAATGTTTGTCTTTAAGCCTGTCCTGTAACTATATACTGTAAGCTATTGTTTCCGAGTCTTGCTTCCGACTGTTTTTAGGTCTTATGATAGATAAGTATATGATAGATTTTTAGGGTTGGAGATACAAATGGAATGTTCCACTGACGCACTGGTATAGCTTTAACCTGTGTGTGTGTGTGTGTGTGTGTGTGTGAGAGAGAGAGAGAGAGAGTCGCTTTCTCTTCATTAACTTGTGACATAAGCTCTTGTTTAGTGCCCCTGTTCCACCTTTGGTTTTCTTTCTGGGTTTTGTCAGTCTAATAACACTGCAGATGATTTGCCCAAAACAAACTGTTTTATTATGTCTTTGTTTAGTTCATCCTTTTACATTATTGATTATTGATTCATTTTATTTATACTGGCCATTTCACTGACCAAATATGGATTCTGTTTCCCCTACATACAATTATACTGTGCTAATTGTTAAAGGTTGTATTTTTTCCATCAGCAAAAAAAAAGTGTATCCTACACTTACATATGTACATATGTACATATGTATGTATGTATGTATGTATGTATGTATGTATGTATGTATGTATGTATGTATATAGAAAACATGTACAAAAGTTTGTAGACACTTGCATATCCAGTAAAGCTTTGAAATACACTGCTCACAAAAATTAAAGGAACACTTTTTTTATTGGGCCTGGCATGAAATCAATTAAACCTGTCTGA
>JBBJLR010092342.1:0-10311 GCA_037577145.1 Brachypetersius gabonensis | reverse complement strand
TGGTGAGGGCAGATCACAGCACACAGCCCCGCCCCCTGCTAAGCAACAGCCAATTGTAATCGTGGGGCGTGGCCAATTCCACATTTAGAGTCAAAGACTTGAGACTTGACTTGGACTCTGGAAAAATGACTTGGGAACATCTCTGTCGGACATACATAGTCAGCTTCTAGAAAGAATTGAAGGTAGTCCACATTTTGCACCACAGATTGACAAGTTCACGGATATTACCAACTCGTCATTACTGTTAGATTTCGTGAGATACTGTTGGGATACTGGTGAACTTCCAACCAGAACAACTGCACAGGAATGTTTTCATTGTAAACATTGTCTGGATGATTATTTCCAGGAGAATGGACAAGAGTGGAAAAACAGTTGGAATATGCAGCGATGGCGCCGCGTCTTTAACTGGAAGACATGCAGGTGTTATGCAAATTTTCGACACTGCACCAGATGCGAAATGGACACACTGTTTTCTGCATTGCTAAGAGTTTAGCATCAAAAAGGATGTCACCACAGTTACGTGAAGGGATGAGTGTGGCTGTGAAAACAGTAAACTTCATAAAGAAGAGTGTCATGAACTCCAGGTGCTTCCCTGCCTTATGTGAGGGTATGGATTCAGGACATTCTCTCAGATCACAGTGAGGTGAGATGGTTGTAAAGAGGACAAGTCTTAAGTTGCTTGTTTGAGCTGAGAAATGAAGTACATCGTTTTCTAACAGAGAACAAGTCCCCACTGGCACAAATCCCCAACAGTGATGCAGATGTTAAGTTCTTGACTCAGTCTGGCTGATATTTTGAGTTAAATCTCTCAATTCAGGGCCAAAAACAGCAGCATCTTTCTTGTTTCTGACAAGATTGACAGATTTAAGAGAAAGCTGTTGTTGGGGCCAAGCGTATTCACTTTTAACACTCCCATGTGTGGACATAACAGAAACAGTCACCTGTCATAGCTGGCAGAGACATCTGTGGAGTACTTACCAAATGATCCCAGGGAGGGGATGCTGGATGCTGGACCTTCTCTGTGGACCCAGATTCTGATGACGTTGCTAATGGAGCTGTCAGCAGACAGCAGTTTAAAGCTGGTGCTGATCAAAGTAAACTAAGGCTCTTTTTGGATTACAGCGTCAAAGGAATACCCTTGTCTTGCCCTTAGGGCTGTAAAGTTTCTCACAACAACATATTTATGTGAATCTGGCTTTCCCACTGTGGCCAGAAACAAGACCAAAGCAGGAACAGACTCCTCGGAGGCCACTTTAAGAGTCCGTCTCTCATCCATTTCAACAAGACTGGATCTAGCTCAAGCATCACACTGACACTGAAAGTAAGAAAGAGCTATTCTTTTATGAATATAGATTACAGTTACAGAATTCTGTTTTAAAACTGACTGAACGTTAATAAAAGCTACATTTCTATGTTTTGTTTCCCACACAGGAGTGGAGATAAGCACAGAAGGCTGTTGGGGGCTGACTGCTTTTAGTTATAGTTGTTGCATATAAAAGTTATATATGTTAGAACACTTTTTAGGTTTAGAATTGTAGTTAAAACTAAACTTTTTTATGCTACGGTACCATGTGTTGATATCTTTGAAATGTAAATGTTGTTTTTGTACCAAAGAAATTAAACATTTTTAAAACAAAAATGAGCAGTTGGTTGTTTAATATCTAATGTTGGCTTTGGCAACATGCTGTGATAGTTATGTGGGCCTTAACGTTGAAAAGGGTGAGAACCATGGTCCTACATCAAGGAGCAAACACCTCCTCTGATTATTTTTTTCAATGTAATGGATTTTTTTCCTCTATATGTCTTGTCGTAGGGAAACGCAGTAGAGAAAGAAGACGTCTTCGTTGCAGTGAAGACCTGTCAGAACTTCCACCACGATAGAGGTGCGCTTGCAAGATCCTTTTTGAGATCCTTTTTGACTGTTTGAGAGTATTTCGCTATTCCACTTGTCCCTTTTGAGTCAGGGGGGCTGACAGACGAGTGATGGTTTAACTCCACACGCTTCATAGCGTCTCACTAGTTTGTGTACTTCGCCTTTACAGTAAGATAATATGTACCCACTTCATTCCATGGTGCCTTTCTCATTGACACTGACTGGGAGTACATGGATTATGAGTCCCATTTCATTTTAATTGTGTTTAAGTGGAACTGGTGGTGTTATTCTGGTATGAAGTCTAATGAGAATAAGAGAATTTCTCCTTTTTTTCTTGACTGGCTTGAATATTACCTGTAATTAGTTTTTCAAGCTTGAAGAGCTGATTATTATTGAGGACATTCTGCTCATTTTAAGTAGTGAATTCTTTTTTTTTTTTAATTATACTTAGTTGTGGTGAACAAAACTGCTGCAGATGGATTGTTAAAATGATTGTCCATCTTTTGTCCCTATCTTTTGCTTTATGTTTCAAGGGCCTTCGTGAAAAGTTAAGAAGATTTCGGTTTATAACATCGTGTATTTCAGCACATGTTTAATTCGGTGTACTGAATAATGCAGGCAGTTAGGTAAACAAATAAAATGTTCCCTGTCTCTGCAGCATAAGTAGTGTGAAACCAGCATAAGTAGTGTGTAATTAGGGAAGCTATCCTGCAAATCAGTGTCGCAGTGAGGCAGTGTCCAGCCCTAATTGCAGCGATTTGCATGATTATGTTTAGAGTCGCTCTTTAGCAACTGGGATGAGACTAAACTAAAAGATAATTTTTTTACTCCAGTCTCGTCAAAATATCCAGCGTTACCTAAAAGTATGTTCCAGAGCAGCGCTTCATGTGAGTAAGGCTGGATAATAGACAGCATTCATTTTTATCTGAATGAACTGCGACGTGGTGCGTCATTAGGGCCTTTTCTGAACATATTGTGAATATTATCCGTGCTTATTGACTCTATTGCTGAATTCAGATTTTATTCTCATGTCCAGTCCTTTTGCCTTGATGGTCTGTATTCTTTTTTGTAAGCAGTATCTGTCTTCAGGGCAGGTTCAACCCCCAGGACTGCTAGTGGCACCACTAAGGTACCCTTGAGCATGGTGCCGTACCCACATACTGCTGGGGGGGGGGGCTGTATTCCTGGGTTAAAAGCAGAGGAAGAACGTCATGCTGTGCTGTGGTGTGTTCATGTATGACACAATGGCTTTTCTGTGTGTAAGCTTTAGTGTTAATGCAATAAGAATAAAAGTAAATGCAATAAAATAGCAGCAGACGATAAGGGGACGAGATTACCATTTGTAGCATTCACTCAATTCACAGATGAAAAACAGCAGTTGAGTTATAGTGCACAAGTCCAATTCTAAACAGAGTGACATAAATGTGTATGCACAACAGAAAAAATCATGTTCATTCCCAGAAGGCTGCATGGCCAAGAATCAGATCGACTTGGCTCAGATATGTATCACACTGAGGCCAAACAGCAGACTCGTACCCCTCCGGCCTGGTAATGTGCAGTGCATAAAATGCTGAATAAAAATGTTTCGTGTGTCTAGATATTATTATTGTTAAACGTTGCACCACATGTTTTTTTCACATGTTTCACATGTTTTTTTTTCACGTTTCACATGTTTTTTGTATAATAACATTTAATAACTTTTGTTACAAATTCTTAGATGTTACAAATACAAAGAACATTAATACAGTAAATGGTGGTTTTCTGTGTGGCAAAGTGTTCACTTTATTTTATAAAATAACATATGCTGTGTGGGCCTAATATTTGTATCATAACTTGTGCAGTTTGGGGCCAATCTACTTACCAAAAAGTGTTCTTAGATGTTGTATATGTTTATGACAAGATTCTAATTTACTTTTTTCCACTAATTTTTAGTTTTCCACTTTTGTCAGATGTAGTCGAGCCGAGTCTCGCAACACGCTCAAACCTCAGCAAAACTAGTTCAGGCCTCCTACTCCAGAAGTGGTTTTGGAGAACAAAAACTGGTGTATGGTGGATACGTTAAAATAAAGTTGTCTATTCGTTAAAGTTTGTTAATGTTTAGGGTTTGAACGGGTTAAAAGAAGTTTTAGATCTATTCATGGAAATTATTTGTAATTATTTAATGGTCACTTTATTTTCTATTTATTTATTAATTTGATGTTGTTGAAGACATTGATTCTAAAATTTAGAATTATGGTATTTGGGTCGATGGAATGAACACAATTACATTGAAGTGCCTCTAATCCTGCTTTCATTCAGTTTTCATACCGGTGTGTGTAAACATTGTGTGCATCTGCTTTCAAAAGTACCAGTTGTGAAAGAAACGTGGGCGAAGGACGCGCCACTGCTGGAGTATTACAGCGATGTCACAGACCAAGATATCCCCACAATTGACCTGGGGTTACCCAACACAGAGAGAGGTCAGTAGCATGATCTTTGTTTTGCACTTCAGTTACACCAGCATCAGAAATACACCACATTTCTTTTAAGCTGCTAGCTATCCAATCATTGTCTTCAGAATACTAAATTCAGGACCAGATTGGTAAACCAAATCTTTTTTCATGTCTTCATTATGGGGTGTTGTGTGTAGAATTCTGAGGAAAACAATGAATTTAATCCATTTTGGAAGGAGGCTGTAACATAACAAAATGTGAAAAAAGTGATGCGCTGTGAATAAAGACAAAACAACCAAATAAAGACAAAACGACAAATAAAGACAAAACAATCAAAAAGCTGTATTGATCCTGGGGGAAATTGCACAAACTGGGTTGTTACCGCTAGCTGTTAGCCTTAATAGCGTGTGGCGATCCAAAACAAAGGCTCGTACACAAAAGGTTGAATAACACGTTGAATAACTCTCTCTACCCACATGTTTGGACAGGGCACAATTTACTAATCCTAAATAAATAACTGTTGAACTACATAACATTCTCGGATTGGCTACTTTCAATCCTCCTGCCCCTAAGTACAGCGTGCGTGGGATGCTCCTGTTATGTCTCGTCTGCGGCCACTGGGGGTCGCTGGGGACTCATTTAATGTTTGGATCTTTTATTTTGACATCCTGAGTACACCAGGTGTATTAGCCGGAGGATGGTTTCTAGCTGCTGGTGTACTCAGGCTTAAGTGATAGTGTTTTGTTATTGGTTCAATGAGTTTTGAGTTTTGTATTTATGTTCTGTTTATGTGGACCTAAAGTCTTTTACTCCTTTCAGGAAGATGGCGCTATTGAGCCAGTTAGTAGCTAGAAGAAGACATTTAGTGATGCCATGTATTTCAAAATTATCTCCTTGGAAGTAAAGTACAGCGACAACACACTGAATAAGTTTTTAAAGAAAAGCATTTTGACTTAATTGTTCCTGAGATGTTGATGCAGAGGAGGAGTGCGAGTAAACGGTGAGTTTGCAGGTTAAACATTTCCCTCTTATAACCACCAGGCTTCTGTTCTGTTTGTCAGTTCATTGGTTAATTTCGACAGTTGCTTCTCTCCGCCGATCGCTGTGAAGCTGTCTGCTCTCCTCCTTGTGGCTTCTCCTAGACAGGAAGCGATTCCCAAACACACAGTCCAAACTCACTTCGCACCCGACTCTCACAAGCACAGCACAAACCACAGGGCAATACGGTTTCTGAGTCTACTGACTCTACATGCAAGATACGATTTCTTCTACTCTGTCACTGTTCCACCTCCCCTCCAGCTCACACACCCAGACTCACTCAGATGTTAAATGTTGGTTGTTGAATGTTGGTTGTTGGTTGTTGGGTGTTGGGTTTGGGGTGACCACGCGCCGTGACTCTGATTCAGCCAGGATTTAAACGTACTCTCTGCCAATCCTGAGACACACTCACTCCTAACGAGCCCAGCCGTGGAGACTCAAGCCCTCCCGCTGCTCCTGCCTGAGCCCTAAGCCCGGAGAAGTTAAACTGGAGCACCTGTGTGTAATCACCAGGTGCCTCTGAGCTCCTCACAGCCAACCTGCTGATCACACACAAGCACCCAGACACGTGGCTTCACTCATAAAGGCTGCCTCTACCGGCAGCCACCCTGAACTTAACTAAACCGTGAACATAAACATTAACTGAACTAAAAGGCTGCCTTTAACGGCAGCCACCCTGAGACGTTACAAGAAAATAGCCATTTTGGACATATGAGGGTTCCGCCCGACAGTGATATATATATATACATACACAGTCACAAAAAAGTAGAGGATATTTGCAGTTTCCGCGTTATTGCGTGGATTTCCGCATTCCGCATTTAGGTTTTCAGAAAAAATCTGCGTGAGACTGAATCCACGACTGCTGATCTGCATGAAAGTGCGGGATTACTGTAATGTAATGTAATGTATCATCATCTGTCCCCAGTTGAAACTACATGTACTTCACCAGAAAGTTCCCCTTTTGACATACTTTGTGTAGTCCTAAAATAAGGTAAAATAATACATAAAGCTTGCATGAGCTTTCCCCTTATCACTTGCAAAGCTGACATTCCTTTTTGTACTGCTAATGTTGTAAGTGTAAGGTTGAACAATCCTGGTTCACACTGGCGCTGTTGTGTATAGTTCTGCTCTAATTACCGAGCGTACCTGAGTTCAGGCAGATATTAGATCCACACAAAGACAGTTTTTTGCACTTTGCCATATGTTTTATGTAACACACAGATCCCTGGGATTTTACTATGTCAGACAGTAAGAATACCATTCGAGTTCAAGCAGAAGGTAGTCTTCTGTTAAAAAAAATTGAATCCTGGATGCTATACTTAACAACTAGTCATTTTCAGTAGTACTTCAATTAAAATGGTTGCTTTAATGACTTTCACTACAAATATAAAAGTTTTTTTGTTATGCATATCTTACAAACATGTAATAGTAAAGTTTATTTCAACAGTACATAATTAACAATATTTCTAAAACTCTTTGTTACCTTAAAAATTAATTGTATCCTCCTGGTTTTCTTGGAGAAGTTGTTAATCACTCTCATACCAGCAGGAATTTTTTCCCAAGGATTTCACCAGTTTCAGCTTGGCTGGGTGGTGGTGGTGATGGCTAGCAATCGGTCAAGCTAACAAGCTAATGCCCTTCCTTCTGTGCACTTGTAGACGAATAATAAAACATAAAATTAAAAGAAATATTATTCATACATTTTTAGTAAATAAAATGTTACGCATTTTGTTATTTATGAAGCTTCAGTCTCGCACTCGAGGTCAGCACTCAGTACATAAAATAGAAGAAGTGAAAACAAAGGTGGTAATTGGCCGCCGTGTTCTGTCAGTCATTTTGAAGTGGAGAACCACCCAATCACAGTAGGCAGTCATTTGTTTCACGGGTGTGACTTATTTACCACTAGAGCCCACTGAAACCTCCACGAACGGGGTCTGAGAAGATTTACATTGAAATGAATGGGGACGCTGTGAAACATGTTTCACTGCAATTCTCTCTTTCACCGCAGCTGGAGGGGTGGCGCTGTTTCACGTTTTTGACCTCGGCCTTATAAAACTGTAACGCTATTGAGCGAAAATTAGGAGAGCAGCCTTAGTTTTATGAGCATTTGTTTTGTTTCACACCAATAAAAAGGTGATAGTTATGAAGTTTTTTTGTATTATTTTTCTTGGTGAAACATTGTTTCACCTGTAGTCTTACAGAAATTGCCACTGATCTGAATACAGACTACGCTAATATCACTGTGTGGCTGCTGTTTGATTCCAGTGCAGCCTTTGACACTGTTAGTGCGTCCTTCTGACACACACAGATCATGACATCCTATAAGAAATAATGATAATAAGACTGAGCAGATCCCAGCTAGGACCGAACTGATCCTGGTTGTGACTGAACTAAACCTGACTACAGCTGGTGTCTCACCCTCCATGCTTCAGGTTATGGACTTCCACCTGGCAATTAATATAATTATGTTTCCAGGATGTAGAAACTTTACTCCAAAATGATAGTTAATCACAAAGATAGATGTTACATTGTTGTTTTAAGATCAAATGTTCAAGTATGCATACAGATTTCGGTGTGGTCGAGCTTTTGGAAGTTCCACTGGCTGTCTTGTGGGTGTCAATATATTTGCACACTACCCAGTCCGTTTTTACCCTTTTGAAAGGGAAACATTTAAATGTCTTATAATACCTGCCTTTTGTTTTTTGCCCTTTCTCTATGCAAATAAGGCTGAGGGCTCCTTTATGCACAGCAGGCCGATGTCGAGCTGCCTAAAAGCTGGCGAGTGTCCTTATGAGTGCTGTGTGATTGCCATGGTTAAGGGTGCATTCTCCTTCCTGCAGGTTATAAAAACGTTTAAGCATTCCAGAAAACACTCTGCCTGTGTTTACATGGAGACAGTGGATGGGTGAATGGCTGGGTTTCTTTTGATCACATTCGAGAACAACCTTGGCTTTAATAACAAGCTCTTCTTTGAAGAACTTTTAGCTGGTCTGTTGAACTGCAGGTTACTGTTGAATGGCCTTGGGCTGTAAGTGACATCAGGTTTTATAGCTTATATCATCCTGCCTGAAATTCCCAGACAATGGACCAATTAAAAAATGATCAATGGTGGCGGGATATAAAAACTACAGAGAAATAAATCCTCCCCTTTAAGTCGGACCTAAATTAGACCTGAAGAAAAGTCTCTTTGATTAAAGTGTGCTGCCCACTGTCTCCTTCTCTCCTTCTCTGTTCATGCGTTACATGAATCTCTTTCACACAATCTTTTCTTTTCTTCGGTCCAGTTGTGGAAACGGTGGTGTGTGTTTCAAATCATTTAGATTTTTCCGATTTTTAACCAGTTCTTTTCACATTAAGATTTAGTTTTATAAATTGTTGTCTTAATTCTAGTGGTGCACCCAATTTTTTTGTCATTTTTTCAAGTGGAGTAATGAAGAAGTTCTCAGGGGAAAACCCAGGGTTTCCTAAAATAGACATGACACTGAATACAGAATGACAACATAACGTTAAAGGTCTCTATGCTTGCAGTGTTGTTCTTGAGAAATCTGACTAATCTCATTATCAGAGCCTACTGGGCTGACATGCTCCTGTGTGTCTAAGCAGGAAAAGTACTTCTGATGTGAACTGTATGGATGAGGACTTTTTTTGTTGGAGCTTCAAAGAACAGTCAAATTGTCTCTAGATAGTTTCAGTGAATTTTTTGGTTCTAGATGCAAATGAATTGGAAATTTAGAGGAGAGAAGACATTTCAGTATCACTTTATTTTGAATTCTCCCCGTCTGGTTTTAATTAACTGATGCTGTGCAGTTTCATGTTAAATGTTTAATTTTGTTTGGGTTTTCAGGGCACTGTGCAAAGACATTTGCTATCTTGAGGAGGTTTGCCAGTGGAGTAGTGACTCAAGCGTCTTGGCTGCTCCTGGTGGACGATGACACCTTGATCAGGTAGCACATAATATTCCTGCAGCTGTATTTGAACGAACAGGAACACGCTGTTCAGCCCTCACCTGAAGTCCATAGCGCGCATTAATCGAAGCAGGCTTTGCGTGAAATTGAATATCAAATCCACCCACAGAGCAGCTCTCACATTGTGTGGGTTGTGTGGTAAAGCACAGTCTTTCATGTCATTCTCATTTGATATGCAAGCATCCTTTCTTCATTAAGAACCATGAACACAAAACATTCCACAGTGGACTGACCTTCATTCAGTGTGAGACTGTTTTCATTCACTGCACAATTCTAGCAGCTGTTTTCCAATTTTTAAACTGAAATAATCCAGAGTTCACTACCCCTGCATGAAGAAACACAGTCCATATATAGCCAGTCACTGCAGGTAATTTATTTAATTGAACTATTTTAGGAAAGTAAAAAAAAAAAAAAACAGTAGAAATGTGCGTACAATAAAACAACTGTATCTTGTTACTCAAGGTTCTTATGTTAATTATGTAAATATGGTGGCTAATATCCTGGGACCTACTTTACTCCCCTTTACATTATGTTTTGTGATCTGCACAGAACTGTTCAGAACTGGATCTGATTAGTTCGTTTTTCCCTTTAGTATGTAATCCAGCATTTTCTGCTGAGAAGTGTACATTGCATTGTTGCCATGTTTCCACATTTTTGTTGGTCTCACAAAAGAGCCACAACTTTGTGCTCAGTGGAGCTGCAGATGAGCTTTTTTCATATTCGCTTTGACCTTGACCTAACTGTACCAAGTAGGCACATCATCATATTCAGTTGCATATAAAAGCAAAAGTAGGCTTAGAGGTAATTATATATAAGGCTTCAAATTATATTGTCTAGACAGTTAAATGTCTTCCAGCTCACCGCTTTTCTCAAAGGCTATTGTGTGCCTTTGAATCTCAGTTCACTTACAGAATGACATTGCTGTATGAGAAATACCACTTGAGGCATCCTCCAGACAAAACAGGACATTCATGGCTGTATGAAGTAAACCACAGACAAATAA
>JBBJLR010092301.1:243-10312 GCA_037577145.1 Brachypetersius gabonensis | reverse complement strand
ACACACACACACACACACACACACACACACACACACACACACACACACACACACACACACACACACACACACATTATGTGCATAATCAAGTAATCTAGCGGTTGTTTTGTTTTTAAAAGAAATGCTATGCAAGTGGGCTAAGCCAAATATGACTAGAGAAAAAGGTTGTATCACTTTCCACACAGTTTAATACTACTCTACTAAACACGGACATTGGAAGTATTTAAAAACCGTAATGCATGTAAATTATACAGCACTTGAGTATTTCTTGAGTGTTCCATTACATTTAC
Organism: Brachypetersius gabonensis; assembly: GCA_037577145.1. Taxonomy (NCBI): domain Eukaryota; kingdom Metazoa; phylum Chordata; class Actinopteri; order Characiformes; family Alestidae; genus Brachypetersius; species Brachypetersius gabonensis. The sequence goes on along the minus strand of JBBJLR010092301.1, from coordinate 10,022 downwards.
ATTTATGGCATTTATCAGATGCTTTAATCCAAAGCAATTTCCAAACCCTAACTACAGGGGACAGTCTTCCTGGAGCAACTTGGGGTTAAGGGTCTTGTTCAGGGACCCAGTGGTGGTGTGCTGAAGGTAGGATTCGAACCCATGATCTCCTGGTCCAGAGACAAGTCTCCTACATACTAGGCCTCCACCATTAGCATGTTAGCTGGCAATAGAGCTCTTCAAACAACTACACACATGCTGGTGTGGGCTTCCTTTCCTTCATAGTGTACAAATACAGCTTGACTTCCAATCAATCAGTGTATGTCCCGTATTAATGTTACTTGTTAATTTTGGTAATTACATGACTCTCTAACATAGTTTAATTACCACAATCACCGCTCATTGTAATATTATTAGTATTTACACTAATCTTTTTTTCTGAGCATGTTTGCTGATAAATAGCTTTTCAATTACAATTTCTTCTTCACAGTTCTGTGTATATATAAGGAATTTGTTTACCAAGGATGTGTGTTCTGGTCTCATTACCTAAAACAGAGTGGTCTCCTGGAGTGGACATGGAGCGGGACTTTCTGAAGGAGGTCGAGGGGCTGTGTGTCGGACTGGACTTTCCACTGCCTACACCAAGAATCAAAACTAACTGGACATGGATAGTAATAATAATAATAATAATAATAATAATAATAATGATGAATCAGAAGTTGTTATACACTACTGTTCAAAAGTTTGGATTTATCATTTTCAGTAATGTAAAACATTACTTAACTGATATGCTGAGAAAATAACTTTCGTACATAATGATAATTCGAGTTTTTTCTTTTCTTTTCGTATGCCCGAGCGCTCAGTGGTCCGATTTACATTCAGAATCTCCAAATGGCAACTGGTCTGGATGTACAGAATAGCAAACTGCAAATAACTTGTGGGTTTAAACCATGAAAGTAATTTTTTAATCATTTGTTTTACAGTTTATTGTTTCAAAGCTCATCACGAGCAGAGTTTTAGAGGATGTCTTTATAGCTGACGAAGCACCACAGCAACAAATGCAATTGCATCAAAATGCAATTAATATCCAGAAAAAGAGTGGTGATGAAACCTAGATACGGGTTTATTACTTATTAATTATAACTTAACCTTAGAACCCCTGTCCAATGACCAATGTTTTACATTAACCCTCAAAAATAAAACCACCATAGCAACCACTACAGTTAACATAGCAACCACCAAGCTAAACCTCAGCAAACACCTGCACTTCTACAGTTGCCACCTAGCAACACCAAAGCAACCATCTAATAACAACCACAGTTACTAAAGCAACTGCCCAATCACACTTTGCATTTACTCACTGAAATGAACACTAACATTTTGCACTTAGCGGAAGTGACTGACTACCATTTTCTCCAGCCTGTTAAAATATCTGTCGGCTTCTGTCTACACAATGAATTTCCTCTTTTTTTTTTTTTTTGCTTTTGTTTACCCCCTACTACGCTCCATGTGGAAACTAAGTCACATCCAACGTCGATGCAGGATCCTCCTCCTTATTCAACTCTGAAAACTTGTCGAAAGTCCCTCCCTTTCCGCTGCATAGTCAAAATGGCATCTGTTTAGTTTGAGAAGTGTCCATCGTTCCACACTGCGTTTCTTTGTCATTCTGAGTGCACCATCCGGGTACTTTCAGAGTTTTAGCTTAGTTGTCAGTGTGAACACACTATGCACTAAAACAGTGTTTGAAGTGTGCAAGTGTGCGATTTCAGACACACCCATGCAGCTATAACAGCTTCCACTCTTCTTTGGAATCCACAAGATTTTGTAGTTTCTGTTGAATTTGTTCCAGTTCATTACAAAAATGCTGGATGGGGTTGAGGTCAAGGCTCTGTGTTCTTCCACACTGAACTCATCCAGCCATGTCTTTATGGAGCTCGCTTTCTGCACTGGGACAGTCATGCTGGAATAGAAAACGTGTCCAGGAAGTCTGAAGCATTAAGATTACCCTTCACTGGCAGTAAGAGGCCTCCCTGAATTCAATCATAAAGAGGTCTGTCCCAATACTTTTGTCCATGTAGTGTATTTTAGTTCAATAACAATAATTAATATGTGATTCCAAACTTTTCAATAGCAGTGCGTGTTCAACACTGTGCAGTAAAGTAGTCAGGAGTGTTGTAATGAGACCTGCATCACTGTGTCTCTCCGCACTGACATGAGCAGGTTTATCTGCGGTGTGCTCTTCTGTCTGAGAGTGTCTGCGGTGACTTCGGCCTGGACCCCCCTCCCCCAGCACACTGGCCACCGACTCCAGAGGAATAGCTTGACTCTCCTGAACCACATGACACACACACACATCTCTCTTTAAACATTAAAGGTCAACAAGCTGTTCTTTCACGGCTGTCTATAATAAACTCCTTCGAAGGCTAGAGTAAATACTGCAGCTTTTTCAAATGATTTGCGGAATATTAGAACTATTAGAACACAGCAATGAATTACATTTATATTCCATTTGCATTCTCCTGGAATAATTAACGTAAAATAACTGTCATTGCCAGCAATCACCACAACTTCTAAAGGCTGCAGGCTTTAGTCGCTGTGGTTTTGCGCTCTAGTAGGGTGTGATAGGTGCTTCTGACCGTGTTGAAGAGCTCAGTGGTCAGTCCGAGGTAGTTGTGCAAGGCGAGGAAGGTCACTCTCTGTAGCCGCACCATGATGATCTGGGTAAACACACACTAAACATGAGTTTCAATACTCCACTAAAGCCATAAACAGCTTGGAGTGAAGCCTATTCTGGGACAACTTTGGAGTCTGGTGAAATGAACAAAGCAAAATATTTTGCATCTTGACTCTATTCAAGATGCATTTACTTCACTGATAATGATTTATTCAAATAGTATTTCGTTTACTGATAACATCATACCAACAATAATTTTGGTATCATAGTTACACAGACAAATTTGTGAATAAAGCAGTAAAACGATGCAAGCAGTCCTTGGTAAAAAGACCATAAAAGAACAGTATTAATAAATGTTTAATCAACGTTTAACAGATCAATGTTTAAACTGATCGGAATGTTTTATTAATAAGCACGTTCCGTTAATGTGCCTAATAAAAGTTTTATATAAATACATTAAAATTTAATAATTTAAGAGTAAAACTAAAAAAAAGCGTATCGTTTTATTACCAGAGGACGTCAAGAAGAGAGAGTCTACCTGAACGACGCGGACCAGAGTTTCTGGATATTTCTCAAACACCGACTGGAAGGCCGCAGCCGGCAGGCGGAGCACAGTGGTGGGAGAGGCGGCTCTGGCTGATACCGTCTTATAGGGGGCTGGGTATCCCTGCACACGGCGAAGACGAGAGGACACATGTGACCTGGGGTTCAGGTGAAGACAGACGGATTCAATCATCTACTGTAAGAGAAGTTGTTCTAATGGGTCTCACCGTGATGATATCCAGGATGCTGAGCAAACTGTGAACACTGTCTCCAGGCAAAACGTGCTTCACCACCAGCTCTGTGCCATCCTAAAACAGGAAAGCAAAAAATAATAACTAAAAAAAACGAATTAAATAAAACTCACTGGCCACGTTATCAGATTCCCTAAAGAAAAGTTAGTCATTTGGGTTTAGTTAATCAAAAAAGTACTCCATTACAGATTACTCATTCCTTCATTATGTACAATATAGTGCAATGTTCGTATTGGGTGATAAAACATCATTATGTGAATTATTATAATTATGTGTAATGCACTCATTGGAAAAAGTGACCACTTTTTTCTGTTCACTGTTTGTACATTTTGCAGCAGTGCGTGTGTGTGCGTGTGTGTGCGTGTGTGTGTAAAATGCGCAGGTTGCTATTCGTTTCTGAACTATTGTAGTGTGAGCTGTGTAAAAAAGAACGCCTCCATATGTGTAGTGTGTCGCTTTTCTAGGTGCTGTATTCCAGCAGCTTCCCTACTGATTCACTTTCTCTTATCACTATTTCAATTGTTGCAATTGTAAAATAATGTAAGAGTGTTGCGTCTTGAGAATTTTGAATGTTGTGACCAATAGAGCATAAAACTATAGTTACAAGCACATTTTACACAGACACACTCCCACACATTACGTTTTTTTTCCTCTGGCTGTAGGTCTTACCATGTGAAACATCGCTACTGAGGTCAATATTACTTATATACTACTGTAACAGTTTTTGTTTTGTGATATTACTTAACAGTAAATTTTTTAGTATTAATACCACAGCACTTGTGTGTATATAGCAGTGTATTTTCACTGAGATTTCTTCTGCTGATTTTTTTTTTTATTATTGTTCTTGTGTTTATGTCTCTGTGTCATAACACAAGCAAGTTCATCCAGGATCGATGACGTTTTCTCAATCTGAATCTCTCGCACCGCAACTGGAATACATACTCATTAGTTCTTAGACAAAATCATCTCTCTACTCATCACTTTACGCCTGCACTTTGCTGAAAGCCCACGCACAACTGGAAGCTACTTCTTACGCCTTCATGAATGCAAAGGTCCAGACGGCCGCTCTGCACCACGAAGATGCTGTCATCGATGTCTCCGGGCCGAAAGAGCCCCTCTCCCTGCTGCAGCTCCACAAACACCATGTGACGACACAGCTCCAGAAACAGAGGCTTCTCAAAGTGGCCCAGCACTCTGGACAGAAAACACCACACACATTTGACATGATACACTAGTTGCACTGTCCATCACAGCTCTTAGCTTCATGTTCGTCAAAGTGTCCTCCTTGGTATGAACGTCAGATTTACTTAAGCATTGATTTGACAGCTTTCGTTTCTAAAATGTTATTGGAAGCATCTTGGAACTCTTAAGTGAAGTAAAGTCGTCTCCACAGTCAAACGCGAACAGACCACAGCACACAGTGGGAACAGTGTGAAATTATTTCTCTGTATTTAACCCATTCGCCAAGTGAAGCACCATGGATTTGAGCCAGTGATCTTCTGATTCAGCGCCTGGCGTCTTACTGCGGAATCCCCGGGGGTCCAATTATAACCCCCCGGGGGTCCAAATAAGATTAAATAGGTGGGCTCTGGCTGCATTAACAATTTAGCACTTTTGCCAGTCATTCTTTCAATTTTTGAATACACTAAATGAATACACTATACACTATATGAACAAAAGTATAGGGACAAACCTGTTTTTCAGGTTTCTGGGCACGGCCCCTTACTTCCAGTGAGGACAATCTTAATGCTTCAGCCGACCCAGATATTTTGGACAATGTCATGCTTGCAACTTTGTGGAGACAGTTTGGGAAAAGCCTTTTCTATTCCAGCATGACTGTCCATAAAGCTCTATAAAGACATGGCTGAATCAGTTCAGTGTGATCAAGCACCTCAACCCCATCAAGCACATTTGGGCTGAACTGGAATGAAGATTGTGATCCAGGCCTTCTCGGCCAACATCAGTGCCTGACCTCATAAATGATCTACAGAACGAATGGACATACATTCCCCACAGAAAATCAAATCCTGTGGAAAACATTCCAAGAAGAGTGGAAGCTGTTATAGCTGCAAAGAGGAACCAACTCCATATTAAAGTCTTTGTATTTGAATTCAAGGTCAATAAAGTCCCTGCTGAATGTAGCTTGCAAAACATACATAGTTGCTCTATGAACGCCAGACACCAACTGATACAATTTAAAATTGTTACACAGATTATATTACTCCAAATCCAGACTGAGTAAAATATTCCCTGGTGCTTGTCCCCTATGTGAACGGTGTCGATGTCAAGAAGCTACATTAACCCACAGCTTTGCAACTTGCCCCAAACTAGAGAATATGTGGAAGGACATATTTAATGTCTTCTCCAAAACATTAAAGTTCCCTCTTAATCCAGATCTGAAAGTGATCATCTTGGGGACCTCTGAAGAACTGAGAAAGCTAACGGTTTCTCAGAGACAATTTATTGCTTATGGCCTGATAACGGCAAAAAAACGTATACTTAAATTCTGGAAAAAGGCTGAGCCTCCCACATTGAACATGTGGATTACAGAAATATCTACCACTCTTCATCTAGAACGTATCAGGTATATTCTCGTAGATAAATATCAACAATTCCTGAACGTGTGGTATCTATTTATCACAATTCTTAAACATGAAGCTTGACTGCTAGTAGTGCTGGGTGCAGGGGGGAAGGGTGTTAATGTTTTTGTATTCCCCCCCCCCCCCCTGCTATTTTCTTTCTTTTTAGAATTGTACCGTATTTTCGCATGTGTATGTGTTCTATCTGTCTAAAATTGGAGCAAATATATCCCACCAAGTGTAACGTCTTTACAATGCTCAATAAAAAATATTTGGAATAAAGTCCCTGTTGATTAGGCGTCCCAACACTTTTGTCCATATAGTCTATGTTACACACCTGAACAAGGTAAAACATATAGTCAAAACAATTTGTAAAGCTATGTGTCCCCAAACAACTAATGAAAGGTCCAGCAAAGGTAAAGGTTCTTCAGTAAATGTGAAGGTGTGGAAAAGCCTGATGGAACCCACCTGACATTCTTCAACATGTACAGGACTTCTGAAGGTAGGTGACAGTTTTGCACATCAAACTCTGTCAGATCGGCCTCCAGGACGGAGGGAGGGGGCTCTTTGGGCTGGAGGGTGGGTGGCTCCCGACGAATACGCAGGATCCTTATGTAATAAAATGGAGAATGTGAGCATATTTGCAACTTGGCTCAACAAGTAACCAAGAGACTCTATGTAGTTTGATGGTGCACATACTTGCGTGCTATTGAGAGGACTTTGGGTCTCTTTCTGGTTCGCTTTTGAGACACTGGGCCTGAAGTGGCTGGTGATGATAAAGTCTGGACCTGAATTTTCAAAGCAAATATACAGTTTACATGTAAAACTGACAGTGTTTTAACCAGGAAAATATCATAGCTTACAAAAACTATTAGGCCTCGTCCACACGGACGTTCGAAATGAGCGCGTTCTGAACACCATAGGCGTTTTTGTGGCGTTTGGTAGCGACGCTTGATCAACGTCAGCAAGGCGTTCGACTGGCGTCTGACGCCGTTTAACGCCAGCCTGACGCCCAATCTGTAGTTTCGTGTATTATTTTGACGCCAAGAAAACGTTGCATGCAGCGTTTATTTGACGCCATCCGAACGCGCAGTGGACGCTTTGATTTGCTTCAATGAGCAGAAAAACGGGCGGCGTTCAACAGGCGCTCACCTGGAGTCACGAACGCCAGAAAAACGCCTGGTTTAGACGTCCGTGTGAACGAGGCCTTAGATAGGATCATTCTATCGCCTATGTGAGGGTTCCGTTCATGACTGTAGAACTTATTTTTTATGAACTCATCAATATATAGTTCATATCTCCCTTTTTGTCGACATCAACCTTCACTGTAAGTTAAGAAGGTTTCTGCTTTTTGACCCTTTGGACATAAAAGGCTACGAACACTAACAATATAATTATAATTCTTCTAATTTTAATATACGATGATAAACAACACGTGAGCAAATTTAAGAGAGATCATGCATTCTAATCCTCTACAGCAACTTTTGATGGGTAACATTGCTGATATTTTTAATAATTTAGACCTATTCACAGTATGGAAGACTAAAACTAGTACATGGCATTGCTGGAATTGCAATTCAATAACATTATACATGTTTATATTCACCTATGTATACTGTAGCTGGGGAAAATAGAGAAGACGTCCAGAATTATATCATGTGATTTATATAATATCATGTCACAAAAGGACAAAGACACACAAAACTGATCATTTTACAATAAATGACCTTCATTTTACAATAAATAACAATAAGAAATTTCCTCCGGGATTAATAAGGTTTTCTGATGCTGATTCTGAAATGTCATGATTGCCTACTGGCTGTTCGAGAAAAGAAAAAGACATGAAAAACGTTTACAAAACCGGACAAAATATAAAAATTGTATTTAAATTAGTCAATTAAATAAAAGTGAGATTTTTTTTTTTTGCATGAAACTGATCATCTTTTCAAGTCATTTGGCATAATATGAAAATGCATTAAAACAATGTCAATCCAAAATGTTTATTGATAAAAATGCACCATAGAATTCCCTGGGGCCATTTTTACAACTAGCCGTACCTTTCTCATTATTTTTCTGCCATAAAACATCACTTTATCCCTTTTCCTGAAGCGATACTGGGGGGCTCCAGCTTGTTGTTCTCCTAGGAAGAATCCATCCAAACAACAGTGAGTAAAATACAGAAAGTCACCTACGTATTTATCTGCAAAAAACAAGGTGAACGAGATGTACGTACTTGCTCTGTATCTTCTGTACAGAAAGAGTATAATAATACTAATGAGGGAGATGGCAACCAGCACTCCAATCAGCACACCTGTCCACTGGAAGAGAGAGAACAGTTCTGTTACTCTCACAGAGGTCACATTACAGAGACCAAATCTGACCAGAGGATGCGTTTCTGTGAGGAAATGCACAGCGTGAATGCATAAAATCAGAGTTTGCAGACACCCAAACATTAGCTTAACGGGGAAAAAAGGCAGATTGTTGCCCACCCAGCCTCGAACCCTGGTTCGGAAATGGGAGCTCAATCCGAAATGGCGGGTCCAAAATGTACCATTAACTCAGAGAAGCTATAAAAACCAAAATAAAAACGAGGGGTGTCGAATTAACCCATTCATTTCAGGAGATCTGCTCAGGTTCTTGCCACAGGTGATCTTTAAAACGAAGGACGCAGACGAGAATGTGCTGCTCAGCCCAGCGAATGGAAAGTTTATGCTTACAGATGGAACGGTTGATAGGAGTATCGTTCTCAGCAATTTGTGCAATAAGGAATGTTCGTACCATCAGAGTACATCAGGTCTTAAATAGCCAACCTGGGGTCCGAGCAGAACAGCCCCTGATCCTAGCAGCCAGACACACTAGACCAGGCACTCCGACCCAAACAGAGCACGTCTCCCTGTGATCCACTAACTGCCTGAAAAAATGGTCTCGAGTTTATTTTTGTCACATACAGTACTGGAGAAATCATGTGAAAGTGTTATTCTTTTGTTACTTCTAGGTTAATTGTGGCTTGAGATGCCTTGTATGCATGGGCGCCGGAACCATTACAGAAAACATGCGTGATCAATTTAGATTAATTAAATAGAGCGCTTGTAATTAGATTAAAACCCTAATAAAAACTAAACTTAAGAAGAACAGAAGTTAACACTAATTTACATTAAATGCATCCATTATATGGAGGTTCACTGAACTAGAGGAAGGTTCTTCAATTACATCTCAGTCACAGAAACAGTTCTCTAAAGAACCACTTTCTGAAAGGACCTACAGGGAACACAGAGCATCACCAATCATTTTTACTAACATCATTTTTAAGAGTGTACACTAGGGATGGATGTAGGAACATGCCAGTGTACCATGGTGGTGTGCAGCTGGTCCTCCAAAAAGCGCTGCACTCGCAGTGTGATATCCTCTCCATAGGGCAGTATGGTCTGTAGAGTGAAACAATCAGTGTTATTCCCTCATACAGGCTGGGCAGGGCTTAATCAGCCACACCCATAAAGTCAAACACACAACTCTTTCACACACTCCTATAAACCCCTCTGTAATGCTCTGCTGGTGTGCAGCCTCCTTATCTTCAGTAAGATTAAACATAACTGGCTGGCATATTAAAAGGGAGTTTCTGTGATTTTGTACAATGCAGGTGATAGGAACAGGAGTCACAACATCCACAATACAAACGCATCCACAATACAAACGCATCCACAATACAAACGCATCCACAATACAAACGCATCCACAATACAAACGCATCCACAA
>JBBJLR010092280.1:0-10313 GCA_037577145.1 Brachypetersius gabonensis | reverse complement strand
AATAGTTGTGGATAATTCTGACTAAAATAAGACTAAAATGCTCAGACCTTTAGTCGACTGAAACTCGACTAGACTAAAAGAGTTTAGATGTGACTAAGACTAATAAAGACTAAAATGACAGCTCGACGCAAAGACTAGACTAAAACTAAAATTAAAACAGGCCAAAAACAACACTACGTCAAAGGTTACAAGCATTTTGATACTTTTATAACAAGATATTCCCAAATTAATTTGAAGTATATTGAAAGATGAGTAAACGTCTGTCTAGGAGTGTTGATAAAGTAAAATAATGCAAAATGTAACTTATTTGCACATAAAAATGCTATACTTTTATATAGTAATGATAAAGAATCAGGATAAATTGTTTTACATTTTCACATTATAAGACTTTTTAAATTTAATACACAATAACATTCATGTCACACCGTATGGCAATAAACTAGTGAATAAATATACATTTCAGGACAAACTCTACAAGAAAATATATATACTTAGAGATATAAGAGTTGGTAGAATATCATCAAATCATTTCCATGACTTACATTTGAGATTTAAAAAACAAAACAAAATTTTTTCAGCCAAATATGTCAACCACCCGTATTCAAACTATAGATTGAAAGTTAAGAAGGCAGAACAGCTCATTGTGGCAACGGTAACAGTCCTAAATGTCTGGATTGCTTTGGTCCTACAGCATCTAACACACACACACACACACACACACACACACACACACACACACACACACACTGTGTGTGTGAGATGCTGTTATGCTGTTACCTGATTGAACATAGTGGTACCTTTTGTTTGGCAGGTGACATGTTGAATAAAGTTCAGCATTATACCGGCTGGCCTTATTAAAGTCTCCTGCTACAATCAGCGGTGTGATGTGTGTGTCTCCCTGGTGGTCTAGTGGTTAGGATTCAGTGCTCTCACCGCCGCAGCCCCAGTTCGATTCCCGGTCTAATACAAGACACGCATTATTTATCACAAACACATGCCATATGATCGCTCTTATATGCGCTATGTAAAAGAGAGTAATGGGTAGTTTACAGGAATGTACTGGCCATCAGGCCTAGCCTAAACTCCGAACAGCAAGTGTGTCCCTATGGGGTGGAGGGGCTCAGTGGGTAGGACACATTCTCCCGGACCAAGAGGTCGTGGGTTCGAATTCTGTCTTCAGCACCACCACTGGGTCCCTGAGCAAGACCCTTAACCAGGGAGACTGCCCCCTGTAGGTAGGGAATGGAAGTCACTTTGTATAAAAGCGTCTGATAAATCCCATAAATGTAAATATATACAGGTAATGTCCAGGGTAAACTCATAGGGCAGGTGAAATGGTCAGCACATGATAGTCAGATGCTCCAGGTGATACAAGCAGGAACTGGATAGAACAGTGATGTTCCGAGTGTAATGAAACAGACTGTACCACCTTTGAATCTTCCAGTATGTCTGCATGAAACATGGAGAAAGAGTCCAAAAGCATCATGGCATCATTTGAAATGGCAAGAGTTAACCATATTTTAGTGTAACAGAGAAGGTTCGATCCCTGCTGTCACACTGGAACTTTACTCTGGCCATCCGGTTATCCAGCAACTGAACATCAGCGAGCAAATACTGGGAAGCTGGATTTGCACGATTACTCCCTCAGTCTGAGTCTGGTGCATTTTCCACAAGGTTTTATTTGCCTGACACCTATGAGGCTCACGACAATTGTTGTCTGTATCATGTAATATCTTCCACAACAGATTGGTGAGGAGGCAGTCCAAAGGAATTTATATTGTCATAGGTTATTAAAATCGAGGTTGGGCATAAAATTAGCAATTAAAAGAGAGTAAGTACTAAAATAAATTCACAGCCTAGACAGAGCAGAAGCCATCAGACCGTCAAGCCCACCACAAGGCAACAGTGGACTATTAAAGGGGCAACAATGTAAGAGCAAGCGGCTGTGTCCACATATTTACCAACGTTTCTCTTGTGCTAGCAGATTCAAATCCCTTGAATTGTTTTGCAGATGTTAAGGTGCTTCCTCCAAAGATCTTGTTCTGCCCAACAGCCGCTCCACTTCCCGTCTACCCTGCCAGCCCACATGCTTCAGCCCTCAGCCCTTTCACAGCCCAAAGTATTTCTTGTATCTAACCTTGGAGGGCAGAGGAATCACCAGCGATGGAAGTCAAGATCTCCTGATTATGGGGCCGATGTGTAGATACTTCATATCTATGAAAGCAATTCTCATGTCTTGCACATTCCTCATGCAGGTGCAGTACATTAGCATGTTATTTGTGTGTGCAATTGTTGCCCTCTCCCCTTTATCAGCAGTGTGGGAGGTTGTGTGAAGAGCATCTGATTAATTCTCAGGTGAACTCTATGCAATCCTTCAAAGCTTTTTTTATGGACACCTCAGCGTAAAGCAATCTGCACATTCATCACAGCCTATTTCTGTGCAAGCGACAGAGAGGATAAGATGTTAAACGGAAGCAGTTAGCAGCACCTCACTGTTCTGCTGAATGTGTAAAAGTGCCAACAAGTTGTAACAAAATGTGTCATTACTGGTAGATACAAGAAAAGTAAGGATTAGGAGACATAGAACTATAACTCAGAGCACTTTTGTGTTTAGATTGAGGTGAGCAGAAGTATAAATAGTTGAACAGTCATTAGAATCCTTGGAGGACCTTCACTCCGAGGAGACCCTTACGGTTAACTCAAAATACACAGTCCTGGAGCTTCTCAACTCTGAGCACTTTCCAGATTGCCTGAACATGTTCCACTTCCTGTGAGGCTGGAGCGCTTGAAGTCACGTCTTTAATGACTACAGAAAGAGAGGAGAAGAGAAGGGAAGAATCAGGAGTCCATCAGTGTGTCAGAAATCGTGCACTTGTGCACTTTTAGTGTGCGATTTTAGTGCGTAGTGCGCTCACACTGAAAACTGAGCTAAAACTCGGTGCACTGAAATCGGCCAGAAAACGCAGCGCAGAACGATGGACACTCTGCACTAAACGGACGCAATTTTAACCACGTAGCAGAGGGGGCGGGGCTTTAACGTGTTTTCGAGTTGGATAACGGCGGCAAACAGTGAAATACAAGCCCAAGTGGAGGCAGCTGGTTCGTATAAATGTAAGTAACATTAATAAAGTTATTTTACTGATGTACACTGCGGTAAAACCGGCAGATATTTTGGCGGCTGGAGAATTGCGAGCAAATGTGAGTCCGTCACTTCCGCTAAGTACAAAACGCTAGTGTTCCGTTTAGGACAGCACTGACCCACAGCAGTGCGCACTACACACTAAACCTGACGCAAGTGCATGCGTGACTTTGGACACACTCAGAGTTAGAATATAACGTTCAGCTGACATTTATTCGCCAGCCTTTATCCTCCCACAGCACAGACTAGAGCGATACAGATGTGTGTATATTTAAGTCCACAGCAAACATTGTTTTTTCAAAGTCCTATAACAATGTTTGCCTCAGCACCTTACCCATGAAACTGGGTGACCACGCAACTCTCTGGCTCAAAACACACACCCACTCTCTCAACCAATCACATGTCGAAGACAATCATTGCTTAAGTAGACTCTGTGGGCATGTAGTCAGGTGCCTAGAGCACCTAAAGACCACACACCATCTCAACACAGAACACAAAAACTCCGTGGCCAGGCTTAGTGTCTCCTAAAATTCAGCCAATAGACTCCTTACCGGGTGGGACAGAGGCTGGCCAGACATCACAGACACTTTGCCTTTGTCTTGCAAGTTCCATTACTGATGCTTCACAACAGTGTTACAAATAGACCAAATGTCAGTCACTTTAATTTAAGGCCTGTGTCAGTGCAAAGTCATTTACTTCTTCCAACATGCTTACTTGTAGTAACTAGTTGTTGTTTATAAATACTCATGTCATTCACACATGCAATTTAAAGCCTATGAATGTCTCCTCCATATCAACATGGCAACTACTTGTTTGTTGATAGTTATCAAGTAAATACAATTTTACAGTACTGATATTTGCTGTGCTGTTGTAAAAGACAATAAAAGTGTCCCAATATGCTTTCATCACTGCTGAGCACAACTGATGCTGACTCAGTATGTCATTGTTGTATTATTGTGTAGAACATTATGTGTTGAACCATATGGTAGACAGTATGACACCCTTGGGTAAATACCTCCTGCAAAACAGAGCAATTACTGTGGGGTTGCCAGCTTTTCTGACACGTATTTGACACTTTTTACTGCAACCCATCCTGAAGCCCACTATGAAAGCACTGGACAGGCTCTTAGCACAGCTGACACTCGAATGTGCTTTAAGCCGCTACATTAACTAGCATCTGGCTAGAGCTGCAGTCAGTATGCTGGAGGGATCCTCAAAGACTGTTGTTATCTCACCAAAGCACAATCCTACCTGCTGTTAAATCACTCACTGCCACACCCACCACCAACTAACAGCTGTTCCACAGTGTTGCAGTGGCATTACAGTCAGGCATGTGTTCAGCCCTGACAAGATGTTGAAGAAAGTGTGAGTTTTGTTAAGATAAATACTTATCTTTCCGTTATTTTTATTTTTTATAACATAACTAAAACAGCCAAAGTTCTATTTTCCCCAGAAGCAGTCATTCCAAGCCAAGGACATTTCTCTGTGCTGCATCTGTTTGCACTACTTTGTCTTTTGACTGTTTTAACGTATGCTGATCATGTGATATAATTTACCTGAATAGACCTGCAAATACTTTGTAAATGCATATTTTACATTCAAATTCCTCTGAACCTTAACCTTCACCTTCAACTAAAACCATATCTTAACTTTTACCCTTTTTGTTAGATATTAAGGTTGAAGTAGAGTATAGTTATAAAGGTTATCACATAATGTAAATGATATTAATGAAATACACAGGAGAGTTACTTCTTGTAGCATATTTGTAGCAATAATTGTTTTACAGTTATGTTGTTAGGGGTACCCTTGATACTGTACCCTTGAAAAGATGCTAAAACCAATACCAGTCCAGTTCTTTTTCCCTCACTGAGGTATTAATAATGCATTTGTGTGGGCGCCCTAATTTCTATTTAGAGCATTATAAGTTGTACTATTTGAAGTACAACACCCATTTATAATTAGCCCATTGACATTCTGAATGCATGGTGAGATGGGGAAAGGTTTCCGTTTATTCATAATATACTTAATAATAATGTTATATTAGCCAATATCTGAATGACCCACATAGTGCACCATGTAGCGAGCCATTCGGACCCAGCCTTGCCACTTATTAGAGTTACTTGTATCCTAACCTGTGTATCTCTCTTTATTACATGTTTAAGGTTTTGTGTGATAGATCCAGTGATCCAGTACTGCCACACCCCTAATTATAACATTAAAGAATGGTCCTGTAATTCAGAGGACCCAGAGGCATTCAGGGACAAAATACATAATTTTGTTTAAATTTGGCGTTACAGGCAAATTTCAAATGTCATAATTATTTTAAACTTAAAAAATCCCACCCAAGTCTTCATTTCAGTACGTCACTGGCGCACACTCTCAGAGGTTTATTTAAACATAAACTGAAGCTATTTTTATGTCCAAAAGATGCAATCTGAACATTTTATCTCAAAGTCAGAGAGTTCAGTAACTCTGTTGGAAGGCTCCCCTCCCCGTCCTCCAGCGCCTTCATACTAACAGCTTCTGTCAGCATCAACACCAATCAAACACAGCCCTGGGTCAAACTTCAAAAGCCAGTGTGAGTTACACACTGTTTTAGGCAGCATGTGTTTCCACACTCAAGGTGAAATGCACCAACATCTTGTGAAATCTTCAGGTAGACCAGGGGTGCCCAACAGTGCTGGCACTGCGGCAGACACGGAGGCAGACTGATTAAAGCTCTCCGTCAGCGGCAGAAGCTGTTTATGTTTTTATTCCCCCAGGCAGCTCCAGGAGCTGTAGGCTGGGGTGGTTTATAATTAAAGTCCTGACGTACCCAGGCAGCCATAATTAAAACATGCCAAAAGGCAACAAATGGAGGGCGAGGCCCACTCCCACGGAGAAGCCATGAAAAGGAACTGTGCAACATCCTCATTGCTGATAAACTGGCTATGAAGAGATAAATATAAGTTGTTAAATACTGGCTGGAAAGTGGGGTTGAAAGTTTACATATTTGTTTTTAAGGTTCCAGCTTCTTCTGGGGATGGAGATCTATGGTGGGTTGCAGTTTATATTTCAGCAAGGATTTGCCAATTTGTTTTTTGACTACTCTTGCACGATTTTATACTAAACACTAGTATATTTGTCATGCATTGGAGAAGACCTGGTGAATTCAAAATAAATATGTCATTTTAGCTCCTTTTTATTCAACACAAGCATTGATTTCATTTAAATATTCTTGCTAGTGTTACTCTGACATTTCTAAGACTAGCAAGAATAGTACTACTCTTATTTCACAGTTATGCTCAGTGGAAAGAAGGCCTAATCCATCAATCACAAACAAAATCAAGAAGTGACATTGGAATAAACCAATTTAGTGAAAGAGTCTCTGTAAAACTACTACATGCAAAGTAAAAAATCAGTTATGCCATGTCATTTACAAGCTTCAGATGTTTGTTTAATCTAGAATAGCCAAATAATAGAAAAAATGTTATTGAAGCATTACAAGAAATTAGCAATTTCTCCTGAGAAGGTTATTTTTCCTGTATTTGTGGCCTGAATGAGAGAAGAGACATGGTCTGCCACTGGTAAACGGCAACAAGATGAAAGCAGAGCAGAGGCCATGTCATGTGGTGTCATGGCTGCAGCAACAGGGCTGCACATACAAGGGGTTAAGGATCTGGTGCTAATGAGGAAACAGGAAAAGAGAAAAATACAGAAAAAACAATTGTGGCAAAGGGTCACAAAAATGATTCAGACAGGCAAAGACACTCACAATAACATGGGAATGCAGGGGACGTTCCTCAGGAGCATGAGGCCTGTAGCACAGGACTATGCAAAGCAACCACCCACGGCAACAGGGGTTCGCCATAGGAACTTACAGGAGGGGCACATGACACATTTAACAGGGAAGCCAATACCCAGTAACCACACAAGGCTCCAAACAACGCTGGTGTAAGACAACCACACAAGGCCCCAGTGCCCTTACAAAAATTCACTTTGGTTTCCTATGTTTTTTATGCAGTAACCATAGTTTTACTATGGTACCCCATGGTACTTTGGTACTACCCATAGTTTTACTATGGTTTATCCATAGCACTTAATGGTAGCTGTGGTACTACCATAGTTTACATATAAATATACCACTTCATAGTTACTCAAAAAAACATGAAATCATAGTAAATCAGGGATAAGGGGGGAACACGCAGTTAGGAGTGAGAGTGAACAGACACCAGCATCATGGTAGAGATGTATTTAAAACCAAACAAACAAAGGGCAGGTGAGTCCAAATAAGGTCATGGGCTGAACCAAACTGGAGATTCAGAACGGAGTAACTCAGTGTGCTCAGGAGAAAGATGTGTGTGTATTTAAGTTCATTAGGGATCGACAGTAGTTGTCGGTCCACTGTCATGCTGATTTGGACTGTCCTCCTCTCTCCTTTTGTTGGAGCTTTTGGGTTTTGATTTCTGGCCCGTGTGTCTGTGTTTACTTTTGGTTTTGAATAAAGATTGAAAATGAAAATCTGCAGATGTGTTTGGAGATGGAAAATCGTGACAGATGAACTGACCTGTGAAGGTGCAGCAGACTGGGAGATGGGAGATAAGCCACTGGAGTCATGGGGGGTGCCTGAGAATGAAGCGAGCTGGACCCAGCAGAGGGGTGGACCGACAGCGTTTCCGAGGACAAAGAACAGAACCAGGGCTTCTGGGGTGGCTGGTGGGCGGATGGTTCCATTTTGGACCCGGAGAGTATAGTGGACCCCCCTGTCTTGCAGAAGAGCTCCCACTGTGGCTCACTAAAAGGTCAGGCAGGAGATCCACGAGTCTGAGATGTAGGTGGTGGGACAGTTCACGACGCTCGCATCCCCAACACAATCACCTACTCTCCCTTCCAGACTTGTGCCCGACTCGCCCCAAGTGGTGAGCCCCTGGCTATCCCTGGTAGCGGAGCAGCAGAGGCTACTCCAGGTAACGGAGAAGCAGAGGCTACTCCAGGTAGTGGAGCAGCAGAGTCTACTCCTAGTAGTGGGGCAGTTAACTCCGGTAGCAGGGCTGCTAACTCCAGTGACAGGCAACTAACTCCAGTAGCAGAGCTGCTAACACCTGTAACAGTGAGGCTAGAGCAGGGCAGTTACAGCCAAGAGCAAGACCTCTAATGTCCATAGCAGGGCCAAAACTGCTGTAGCTGGGCTGCTGCACACCCCACCAATGCCCTGGAGGGGGCCAGGACCCCCTAGCATGCTGGAAGCATGCCCAGAGGGGACTCTGACTTGAGGGCCACGTAGTAGCTCCTTGGTCCCGAAAGACATGGAGGGGCTCCGTGGAGGGAGCTCGGTCCAGGAGGACAGTAAGGGGCTCTCAGTAGGGGGTTCTGTCCACAAGAAACATAGGAAGCTCCCCGGAGGGTGCTCCACCCACAAGGACAATGAGATAATTTCTCAGAAAGGAAAAAACTAAGACATGAGTCAAGCTAAGTACAAGCTTCATTGGGCCTGCAGGGATCAAGGTCGAGTGCAATGTGAACAACTTGAAAGTATATTGGAATAAACTTAAATAGCAGAAACCAAAAAATGATGCTACCCAGTCAAAGATGGACATTTTTAGCTTTGGAGGAAAACTAGTTATTGCAGAAAATTATTCTGATACTCACTAGATTAATTATAAGCATCTTGTGAATGAGTACCTTACAGACTGGAACCTTTGAGATTCCGCTGGACAATACACAGTCCTGTCCCAGGCACAATCTTTCGCACAGCTCCCTGCTACTCCTGTCTGAACACAGAGAGAGATAGAGAGGGAGGTAGAGAGCATAGAAGGAACACCCCTTCCAGAACTCTCTGACTCCGCTGCTCTCCTCCAGTCCGCTGGGAAGCTTGTCTTTCTTCTCCTTGTGGCTGTCTTAGAACACAAGAGCACCCCAACCACAGTTCACTCTCACTTACACCCGACTGTCCCCAGCACCAGTGTAAGCCACAGGGCAATACGCTTTCTAATGTCCTCAGACTTGACATTACTTTGCTGTCTTTTCTTTTACATGGGGAAGGGTTCTTGTCCCTTCCAATCAAGATTTTCCACAAGATGTTGACTGACAGACCTAGAATGTCAGTAGTATGTCGGTGACCATGCACTGTGATTGTGGTTCGACTGGGCTTTAACCCGTCTCTCAACCAATCACAGTGCGGCACACACACAGCTCCTAATGAGCACAGCTGAGGTCCTCACTACCACACTCTTCTCCTGTCAGCTCTCTCCCCAGGAGCGCTCCAAGCTAGAACACCTGTGTGTAATCACCAGGTGCCTCTGGGCTCTACTCAAGCTCAGAGCCAACCTGCTGATCACACACACACACCCCGACATGTGACAACTCAACAGGGCTGCCTCTACCGGCAGCCCCCCTGAACTAAACTAAACCCTGAACATAAAGTGACGTAACTTAAAGGCTGCCTTTAACGGCAGCCACCCACAGATGTCACAGTGTGATATAATGCAACAATAGAGTAAAATTAAAACAAGAAAGATGATTATCACAGATCATTAACCTTTTAAAAAAGAAATCTTTATTCCAGTCAGTTATATTTGGTGTGTAAACGGATTTGCTGCCCATTTAGTATTCAGACTGAAATGGATAAAACATTTAACCATTGTTTTATCTACTGTAAATATGCTTTTTTTTTTCTGTGACAGTGAAGACAGAACACACCAGAACAGAGAGATTCAAACTGTAAGGGTTGTGGGCATTGGAAGATAATAATAATAATAATAATAATAATAATAATAATAATAATAATAATAATAATAATAATAATAACTGTAAAACATATTTTTTAAAATTGTTTACTTTGATTTCTCTATTTTTCACAATGTAATTTAGCAGTTTACATTTTTTTCATGATGGTAAAAATTTGAGTTATGTGAGACATTTAGCAATATTGTCAACAAGCAACAGGTCAACATTTCTGAAATGGACTGTGCAAAAATTCAGTGACATTTTAACTCCTCCTATAATATATAACAATTGTAAAAACTCAACAAAGTTGCTGAATTTGAAGTTTATTGTCATATGTACAGAGGACAGTGTACAGAGTACAATGAAATTCTTACTTGAACACCCTTGTCACGGTTGGCTCCGTGAGCGTGGTGCGGAAGGACAGGGAACCGGAACACATGGACATGGTAAGGGGCAAAACGGGGTTTTA
>JBBJLR010092259.1:0-10313 GCA_037577145.1 Brachypetersius gabonensis | reverse complement strand
AACTCAGTTACTTTTTGTGAGAAGTAACTAGTAACTGTAACTAATTACTTTTTTAAAGGTACGTGCCCAACACTGGTAATCACACACACATGTAAACTCCACCCCTTGTTGTGCAGTCATACTACTTTCTGTGCAAACACTCCCTTAAATGCACATGCACAAGAACAAGAAACAAATCTTGCACTACCCCAAGCATAAGGGCCATCCACTGACCATTTAGGCTTGAGTGCTGATTTTGTACATGAGAAATAAGCAGAGCTCATCAGATTAGAGCCTCAATCTGGTGCAAAAGGCTTAGCAGATCAGCCCTGTGCATACACAAGGTAGGTGCATCAAATAAAATGACATATATGAAATAATACATAAAATAATACAATGAGTGTGTGAATACATAGATAAAAAAATTTAAATTCAGAGTGAAAACATTGAAGAATCTTTACTCTGTGCAAACACTTACACACATTACTGGTCTTTGTGAAAGGATAAAATAACCAGTAAACCACAAATCTTCAACAATCACTGTCAGTATAGCATCAAATGCTAACAATTGCTTATGTTATTTTCCATCACTGATCTTTATGTGCTTTATATTATATGGGGTTGTTATATTTCAATCCATGTCTGTATATCTTGTAAAAACCTCATAATACAGACAAGTAAAATGTGTCTAATTCTGGTGGCATTTAGAAGAATAATGGCATTGTTTGAGAATGCTTGGTGTTATTAAAAATATCAGCTACTTCTTCAAAGTGCTTTCTCTAGGAAACGTGTCATTACTTTCTATTTTAGCAGAATCATGAGGAAGCCCACTGACAGCTGAGGTTCTCTCACCATCGAATATCTTTATGACCTCCTGTCTGATGAACCCCCTGATCTCCTCGTAATTGACAACCGCCTAAAAAGAGAGAAAAGAATAGCACATGAACAGAGCTGCTCTTTACTGCCAAAAACATTGGAGTTTATTTTTACATTTGTTATTTTTGGAAAAAAGTTATTTTACTGCTACATTTGTGCCCTCTTTTGTTAAGGTTTGATTCAGACGACATACTGGCAGTTGACCTTACATCATTTCCAGGGATTCCTGCTGGTCCAGTGGAGCCAGCCGGTCCAGGGGAGCCAGGGGTACCTCTTTCTCCACGTGGCCCCACTGGCCCCATTAGTCCTATAGAGTCTTTAGAGGAGTAGGCTGCTGCTCCTCCTGGTGGGCCAGGGCGGCCACGCTCTCCTGGTGGACCCCTTAGTCCAGATGTCCCTGCATCACCCTGAAGGAAAAATGGAGAACACTATTACACATGTTCAGAAAAACTGTCTTAAATTTTAATATCTTTCAACTTGGCTCCAAAAGCATGTACAGGATAATGTCACAGGCTTGTCCCGAAGCCCGGCTGTCCTGGTCGCAAAGTGTTGACCCCCACTCCAAAAGCACTGTCCATTCCTTATGGTGTTCAGTGTGCTGCTGTGAGCATGTCTATCCTGTGTTTTAGATTACTGGCTCATACTCTCTGCTTTAGACTTCCACAAGCAGAAGTTAGCTCACTAGACACCTATGATTTTATTTCATCTTATCAGGAGAACGTTCATTTTGTCCTCCTTTGCTGTATTTCCTACCATTTTAATAAAAGACATTAAGTCTTATTCCTGCAAGCTGAAATAAGTTAACGCCGCCTCTAATGTAATGTTTGACCTACTTCTGAAAAATGTACAAATAATATTTGTTTGCTAAATGTGTCATAAGCAAAAACACCATGAATCACAGCTACCAAACATTTGTGGCCTGCAGTTTTTGGTTATGGAGTTTTTAAGCATGTTTCCCTGCAATATTTTTATTTAACATATAAAGCGATACATAAAAACATTATTTAGTGTTTCTGTTGTGCGACAAATACAGTATTCAACCGTAAGTTCTCTCTGCATTTTCTTGTGGGACGGGCTCTTCATGACACAACTTTTCAAGCACTGTAATCTCCATGACAAGTCTCTAATCTCCATGGCAAGGCTGATGAACATTAACACACTCGAAAGCAACAGCATCAATAGCATTAGCAAGGGTAATTCAGTTGAGTGCTTGCATGCTGACAACCTCCTGCTGTGTGTTTGAGGGAAGAAGCTGCTTGTCTACTTCACACGCATAGCACTTTCTAGTAAGACGTATAGCGACAGCCACTCACTACGAATGTGGGACTTCATATGATTGAACTTATATGCAAATCTTGACAGGTGCAGCTCACTCAGCACAATAGACATCGACAAGGTAAGAGGGGGGGGCTTAAGTGACACTGTCCTGGTTCTTTCCCTTACTGAGGGAGTTGGCTGATGGGTGAACAGGGGTAAACATAAATAAAGACATATACAGTCATACACAAAAGGCAAAAGTCCCTCGTTAGGTTACATTTTGGTGAAAATAAGTGAAAATAAGTACATATCCATTGTCTCTGGAACCCTTAGACACTCAGGAGTTTGGCTCCTGTTATTGGGAGCTGTTAAATATGACAAATTGACACTACAATTAACATTTTTCATGTAAATTTATCTTTATCAGTTTCTCCCCAAATCATTGTATCCATTCCTTGTGAAATTGAAAATAATTTAAGACATTTGTAAATGCTTTACAGTACTATCAGTTCACTGGCAACTGGAAAATAGAGAACAAAACCTGTAGCGGCAAAGCCAAGTAGCACCACTTATCCAAAAAAAAAACCTTTGTTGGCAAATGCATTTGTGTTTAATGGATTAGTTTGTCATCGGAAAATCAAAGAATGAAATCATTAATCCATATTATTCCAGTTTAATATTAACCATTATAGGTGTATTAATACACTGGGTTATATACACTGATACTGGGTTTACAAACTGACATTCTTGTGTTATTTTGGACAATATTTGACCATGGAAAAATGACCAATATAGTCTTGACTTGTGAGCTGCTGATTGTTGTTGGTTGCTCCCATTGTAGTAGACAATACTATTACTAGACTATCTATTCTCCACAAGGTCTTTCCTAAGTTACACACTGATGAGAGTTTTATATTCATTTAATTTAATTTTAAGTAGCCCGCATTTTCACTTGCTTTTGACTGTGTCTATTAAAATTTTTTCACACGCCGAAACAACAAACCAGACACACCTTTTGTCCCTGTGGACCGCTTTCTCCTGGCTGGCCAGGACTTCCCTGAGAAGCAGATTAAAGAGGAGAAGAACAGAGAAGACATATTAAGTTTTAATGTGTGTGCATTTGGAAATGTGCAATTCAAGAATGTTGATGAACATTCAAATAAACATGACTTACATCTTTACCCACAGCACCGTCGCTGCCTGGCTCTCCCTGAGAACCGAAAACAATGAAAGATTCTCTCAAACATGATTCCACAGTATTAAGAGTAAAACAAATAGGTTTAGCTTTGCGGGTCACAAATCTGTGCTGAACTTCATGTACAGACCATTTGTCCTGGATGCCCTGGGGCCCCTGGAGGCCCAGACATTCCTGGCAGCCCTCTCTCTCCGCCTTCGCCCTTGTCACCTTTAGTGCCCTGCAAATTAATAGGGAACAGAGTCAGGTGGACCAGGCTGGAATCCAACAGAGTGGGATATTTTTAGCACATTAAACACTTTTGTTTGTCTTGCTCACTCACCGTGCCGGGAGGTCCGATTGGTCCTGGTGAACCTGGCAGACCTGCTGCACCCTTTAGAGCGGATTGTAAACAATTAATACTGCACTTATTATCTGTGGATAGTGCACAGTGGATTATAACAGAGGGACACAAAAAGGCTTACCAGATGTCCTGGTGCTCCTGGTGGTCCTTGTGGCCCCTGTGGTCCAGGTTCACCCTGAAATCACAGGTCAAGGAAATCCGAAGAAAAATCAATTATACAAGTGAATTAAAGCAGTTGGAAATCAAATATTGAAGGTTATATCAAACTCCAGTAAGGGACAGCCAAACTGAACTATGGGCTTTCAGTTTGAGCTATGAATGTAAAAAGAAGAGAGAAACAATACGTCTTTATGATGAAGCTCATTTTTCACATATTAATCTATACACAAATCATCTATACCATTAATATTGTGTAGGCCCTGCTCATGTTGACAGAATAGCTCTAACCCACTGAGGCTTGGACTACAAGATAGAACACGATTGTACGAATTTGTCCAGCACATTGCATACGTTCAATCAGATTGAGATATAGAGGTCAAGTCAACATCTTTGAAATGTTCTTCAAACCATTCCGGTACAGTTTTAGCATTGTGAAAGGGCACTTTATCCAACTGAAAGCAGCCACTGCCTTTAGAGAATACTGCTGCTGTGAAGAGGTACACTTGGTCTACAACAACATTTAGGTAGGTGGAATGTGTCAAAGTAAAATCTACATGAATGCCAGGAGGTCAAATCCTCCGCCAGCTCGCCTTCTTCTCAAAGTGTATCCTGGTGCCATCTCTTCCACAGGAATGATGTATAAACACTTGGTCACACTTGATTCATTAGACCCAGGCCACCTTCTTCCATTGATCAGTGGTCCATTGTTAGTGCTTTTGTGGGGGACAGAGGTCAGCACAGGAACTCAACGATCTAGCGTTCGCCCCCAATGAGCATCTGTGAACCTTGAGTGCCCATCACTCTCATCAGTTCTGTATCCTTCCTTGGTCCATCTTTGGTGGGTACTAACCACTGCATACCAGGAACATCACAAAAGACCTGCCATTTTGGAGATACTGTGACTGATGTTCCGAATCATCTAGCCATCACAATTATCCTTCGTCAAAGTCACTCAGATCCTTATGCTTATCCACTTTTTCTGCTTCCAGCACAGCAAATTTAAGAGCTGACTTAATCTGCTGCCTAATTTATCCTCTTGACAGGTGCCATTGTAATGAGATAATCAATGCTATTCACTTCACCCCTCAGTGGTCCTAATGTTGGTCTTAATGGCTCATCAGTGCATTTTACCTTGATCGCAGCCGTTTTACTATGACACTTATTTTCATTTATAGATACTGACTGATAGTTATGTAGACTGAAGACATAATTGCATAATTATCCCAAAACATGATTGGCTGATTCCACTGTTTGGTTAGGGTTTACTCTGTGGAGGCCTCTAGTCCAGCTCCTGAAATCCTAATCAGTGAGAGTTATCTGGGCCATTCCACCGAATGGGTGTCATTCGTACAAAAAATAACTGTAAAATACATTTTATCATTAAGCATAGTGTCTTGTACATTGACCTAATTGCAAATTTAAGATATATAATTAAAAACATTAACAAAAAATAGCATTTGTTACCTGTCCCCGCTCTCTAACTATACACTTTACCTTGACATATAATTATTAAAATCCTTCAGAGATTAATTTTTTTGGGATTGTTGTGTGACTCCAAATCCCATCTATGCTTTGAAAATATTTTTTTCGTAAGAAAACCATAATATTAAAGTTAAAATACACATTTTATTTGTGTCCCTAGGTTTTCACTCAGTCCTGTTACCCAAACACATTACCCCATCTGAAAAATCAGGAACATTCCACAAGTCACATGTTCAACAGGAGGTTGCATCAGTTGGATCTTCTGAAGCCCATGGGTAGACCAAAAGTTAGTTCCCTCCTTTTTTTTTCTCTATATTTGATCAAATTTTAACTATGACCGGGGAGGTCAATCTCAATGTTCTGTCCTGAAACCTAAATTAATTCTTGGATATTATCTGTTTATTTTTAGAATGTGTTCAGTGCTATTAGCATAGCCATCATGTGGCTATATTTCATGTTTTTGCCAATTCTATTCTAAAAAATTCTTACTTTCAGTCCTGTTACTCATATAAAGAGTAACAGGACTGAGTGCCAGTAACAGGAATGAGTAGAGTCTCCTGGTTTATTGATTTATTAGTGTGAATATTAGTGTAATACTATTCTTTTTATGGTGAGCACCTGGTGGCCGGGCCTAGACCCATGGGGCCTGCCCGGGCAAATCCCGAAGAGATAACATGGGTCCCCCTTCCAATGCACTCACCACCTGTAGGAGGGATCAAGGGTTTCGGGTGCAGTGTGAGTTGGGTGGCAGCCAAAAGCGGGGACCTTGGCTGCAGAAGCTAGCTCTAGGGATGTGGAATGTCATCTCTCTGGTGGGGAAGGAGCCTGAGCTGGTGCGCGAGGTAGAGAGGTTCCGACTAGATATAGTTGGACTCATCTCGACGCATGGTCTGGGCTCTGGAACCAGTCTCCTCGAGAGGGGTTGGACTCTCTTCCACTCTGGAGTTGCCCATGGTGAGAGGCATCAAGCAGGTGTGGGCATACTTATTGCTCCCCAGCTTGGTGCCTGTACATTGGGGTTTACCCCAGTGGACAATAGGGTAGCCTCCCTTCGCCTTAGGGTGGGGGGACGGGTCCTGACTGTTGTTTGCCTATGTGCCGAACACCAGTTCAGAGTACCACCTCCTTAGGTCACAGTTCGATGATCGAATTTTTGGCCGCATGTATTGGACACTCGGGTGAGGAGAGGGGCGTAGCTGTAGATTGATCACCACCTGGTGTTGAGTTGGCTCCGCTGGTGGGGGAAAAAAGACCTGGCAGGCCCAAATGTATTTTGAGGGTCTGCTGGGAATGGCTGGCAGAGTCCCCAATCAGAAGGAGTTTCAACTTGCACCTCCGGCACAAGTTCAACCACATCTTGGGGGAGGTGAGGGATATTGAGTCCGAATGGGCCATATTCCGCACCTCCATTGTCCAGGTGACTGATCGGAGCTGTGGTCGTAAGGTGGTTGGTGCCTGTCGTGGTGGTAATCCCTGAACTCGCTGGTGGACACTGGCGGTAAGAAATGCCGTCAAGCTGAAGAAGGAGTCCAATCAGGTGAAAAGCTCAGTTATCTGGGAGGAGCACAGAGTAGAACCGCTGCTCCTCCACATCGAGAGGAGCCAGATGAGGTGGTTCGGGCATCTGGGTGGGATGCCTCCTGACAAAATTTAATTCAACCATTTCTTTAAAATAAACACTTTCTTGAGGGAATCTCAAAAGAATTAGTTGACATACTTTTAAACATGCTTTTTAAATGTCACATGATTTTGGTAACAGGACTGAGAAAAATGAAACCATCTTCGGCTTAGAAACCTTGTAAAAGATTAAATAAAGCTGCCTGAGATTGACCAATACATGTTTTGAATAGTTAAATATATGTGCTATAAGTTGAAAATAGATAAAAAATTAAGTTTAATTTGGAAGAGTTACAACAAGCAAATGGCACCCATTCGGTGGAATGGCCCATCTGTATCTTCATACAGACATTTTAATAATTTAATGATTAATTTAACGTGTCCAGCCTCAATTTGCAGAGTTTAACAAGAATTATTTTAACTAGATAATTCAACAAGATAATATTAACTAAAAAATAACTAGGAATTACAGACGTTGTAACGCCACCAGACAGTGGCCACTAGAGGTCACCATTGAACTCTCATGTTATTATTTTGATTGGGATTATTCATGTTCAGGTGATTGGGGTTTACACTTTTGTATAAATACGTTGTTTGTGTTGTCTGTTCTCCCTCATGATACCCTCGGTTAGTGCTTGTCTAGGTTACTCATTTTGTATTTGGTTTCTGGCCCTTGTTCCTGTGTTTGATTTGGTTTTTGAAAAGAAAACAAAGAATGGAAGTCTGCGCCTCCTTCCTAGACGGGTACAGCCTGTTTGTGACAGACGTGTCAAAAGAACCTTCTAAAGGACACCCTCTGATTTTTAGAAATATCAGTGCATATGCTGTCAAGAGTCAAATCTGAACAGCCTTACATTACATTAGCCTTGTTCCTCAAGTGAAAGTTCCATTTCTGACTCTAAACATGTCTTAACTGAGTGTTTCTGAAGGAAACTGTGGAAACCTGACTTTTTAAAAATACTCCTGGTTACCCTATTCCTTCTGAATTGATTTTGATGATTTTTAGAATCATTTCAACCTTACATACCACTTCTCTTTGAGAGTGTGAAGCCCTACAGACAGCAATAATAGAGCTTACCTCAAGCCCTGGTCTTCCTGCTACCCCAGGTGGGCCCTGAGGTCCAATATCTCCCTGAAGAGCACAAATAACAAATTGAGAAGAAGGACAAATAGGAAGAGAGAAATAAAGCAACAATGAGAGAAAGTGAAACAAAATAGAGCAACATTCAATGTATTCACATTATCTTTATGAATATGGGGAAAACAACCCTTACCTTTTGCCCTGGGAAGCCTGTGTGACCCTTTAGGCCCTTGAATCCCTACCATGTGAATAAACATGATCCGTGTTATAATACATACAGACACACATGTTTAAATCTGTGTGTTTCAACAGGAAAAACTATCTTCAAATTAAACAAAACCAGAAATAAAATCACACAGAAAATCTGTATTTATACCGGTATTCCCCTGGGTCCAACAGGTCCCACTGGACCTGGCTCACCCTGTGACATTAAAATGAGAATAACATATAATTAATATCTAATAGTAATATGTAAAATAATAATAATCACATCATTCGCTCAAGCATGACATGCTTCTCAAAGTGTTGTATCAAGATTAAATTTAAAAAGTAGCTAAACACAAAATGACAGAAACAAATTATTCACAAAATTGAAGCCATGTAGTATGAAGTGAGAAAATCTAAAAAAATAAGTGTGTTTGAGCTACATCTTAAAATTTCTAATAAAAATGTGTACTAGCTGTTGGCCTATTGGTTAGAGTTTGATCAGAAAGTTGTGGATTCGAACCCCTGGACTTCTAGTGAAACTACAGAGGTACCCATGAACAAAATAACCATCCTCACACACTCATTGGTGACAGCCCCCTGCTTCACTTGGTGAATGGGTTAAAGGCAGAGAACGAAGTTCACACTGTTCTGTGCTGTGCTGTGATCACGCATGACTATAGGGGGCCACTTTACTTTATATTCCCCAGGAACCACAGCTAGGCAGTCTTCTCAAGCTGGCTGTCAGAGCTTCAAGGCTTCCCAGACTGAAAGGGACGTTCCCCCTCAGCTGAGGACTCTTACTTAACTTCAAGACTTTTGGGGCAACCATTACACCACAGCTTTTAGACTCCCCAAGCTGAGAGGGACTTTCCCCTGCAGTGAAGGGCTTTTTCTAGGCTTGCAAAGTGACGTCCCACTGTGGTCTGGGGAGTTTTCTCTTGCTAGCTGTTTGTGTGGTGTTTTCTTTGTTACTGGTTATGCATTTTGTTGTTTGTTGCTGTAAAATGTCTTTGATTTTGCAAAAACACCATCTTAATTATATTATCGCTTTGTTGCTGTAACTACAAATATGGATACATAGCACAAACTTTCCTGTTGATGCAATCAATGTAACCAAATCACAAAGTTCTTCTGACCCTTAGTCCTGGTTTTCCATCCTTCCCATCCTGTCCCTCTATCCCAGGAGGACCCTACAGAGAGAAGTAGAAAGAAAGACCAAAACACAAACATACATAAATATACAAATAAAACACTGAGGGCTACAGAGTTGTTGCAGGCAGAGAGATTGTGTAGTGCACATCTTCACTAAGTGCTTTTCTTGGACTCGGTGGCAGGGTACAGCTATTCTCTTGAGACTGTTGAGCTGGCCTTTCTCCCAGCCTCCCACACAGAGACAGATGCTACATTAGCTTTACTGATATTACAGCTTCCAAGCTCATGCTGGGTCTTCCTGGGGCTTTCCACTCACCGGCATGCCTGGTCGTCCTGGTGGTCCTGCAGGGCCTGTGGGTCCCTGTTGGCCCTGGCCTCCAGGGGCTCCCTACAGGACAGAAAATGGAAATTGAAATACTCAAAAACGTGATAATGAAGAATTCAGTCAGGTTGAAGATTTCAATCCAGTTTTCAATTTGGGGAATTTTACTTGTTAACTCAGTTAAGAGCCTACAGAAAATGATCAATTAGGAGACTTCAGTCAATTAGCTGTTAAGAGACTAAAGTCAATGATCAGTTATTATTAGATGAGATACTCTGACAATATTGGCACTCACTGGCTCTGCCTTTGGTCCGGGTGGTCCTGTGGGTCCGATTTTCCCTGGGAATCCTGGTTGTCCCTGAAAAGTCAACCAGACTCTTAGACTACCGAAGATACTGAGACATAGATACACTAATCTTAAAAGCTTGTTAATTGTGTTCTACCTGCTGTCCTGGGAATCCTGGTGGTCCTGGGAAACCCTACATCAAAACAAAACACCAAGACATATTCTCTCTGTGTTTTGTACCTGTAACTACAACACTGTTCAGACTCTTGGGGCTCTTTTTTGTTCTGCTGGAGCTATAAATAGCTCAAAAAGAAGGCTTTGATATTCTTAAATTAAGTGGTATCATGAGAAATAAGA
>JBBJLR010092238.1:0-10314 GCA_037577145.1 Brachypetersius gabonensis | reverse complement strand
GTGGTGCTGGAGGTAGGATTCGAGCCTGTGACCTTTTGGTCCGGAGGCAAGTATCCTACCACTAGGCCACCACCACCCCTGTTTAGCAATGTATCTGATCGTATCTGTTCTTGCTGTTAGCAGTTTCTACAGCATTTTAAAAACAATGGCTTCAAAAAGAGGATGTTTTTTTGTATCAAGGCAAAACAAATGTTATTAGACTTATAAAGGGGGCTTTGACTTGGCCTTGAATGACGCGCGGCACAGGACAGCTAATCAAAACGGAGGTCATTTACATACACCAGGACAAATGTATTGGGACACCTATTCAGGCTTTGGGCTGGCCGTTTTACTTCCAGTATAAGGGCTTAATCTTAATGCTTCAGTATATCTAAACATTTTGGACAACACCATGCTTCCAACTTTTCTATTCCAACATGTGCACAAAGCGAGCTCCAGAAAGAGCTCAGTGTGGAATAGCTTGACTAGCCACACAGAGCCCTGATCTCAACCCCATCCAGCACCTTTGGGATGAACTGGAACGGAGATTGTAATTCAACAATCAGTGCCTGACCTCATAAATGCTGTACAGAATGAATGGGCACAAATTCCCACAGAAACTCCTATATATTTGAATGCAATATTAAATTTCCTGTTGGTTTCCTGGTCAGGTGTCCCAATACTTTTGGCTAAAGAGCGTACGCAAACGTGAGATATGAGCTTTTTAATATATGTGAGTCAGCGCCCTCCTGTGGCCAGCAGGTAGAAGCAGCCGTTAAACAGTTGGCAGTGCTGAAAGGCTTGTACTGTACCAAATCTGGGCCATAATTAGAGTAGGGCCTGTAATTAGTGTGATGAATGTGCTAAAATTAAGTGCTCTGACCTTAAACTTTAACACAGCCGAATGAAGGCAGAGTTTGAGAAATGAGTTTAACACAATAAATTGCATGTAATTGTATACACTAAATGTATGTGTATAAAAGGACACAACCTTAAGAAATGCATTCAGTAATTGATCACGAAAAATACAAAGTGTGTGGTTTGAGATGCAGTTAAAGGAAACATCACACAAAAGAGCCTAAAGCCAGAATATTAAGATATTCACATATTTTCTGTCCCCATGAATGTTTAATGCTTTAATCAAAACAAGGCAAATATATATTCATTATTGTACATGTTTCCTATTTATAGTCTATCTCAATTCAGCTTCTAAATTGACTTACATTTAAAAATTTGGCCACCCCTGGCCAAAACATCCGGCTACGAGGTTTTGGGAGTCAGTATGACCTACTAAAAACTAGGACAGTATTTTGGGATGTTCCTGCAGGTGTTAGAGTAGAGCGGACCCCCTCCATCCCACTGGAGGAACAGCACGGCACAGAAAACACACGCTATATGGACAAAAGTATTGGGACATACACCAACAGAGATCATAATGACACTGCTTTCAGAGACTTTAACATGGATTTGGTCCCCCTTCACAGCTATAACAGCTTCCATTCTTCTTGGAAGGCTTTCCACAAGATTTTGGAGTTTCTGTGGGAATGTGTGCCCATTCATTTTGTAGCATTTATGAGGTCAGACATGTTGGATTAAAAGGTCTGGCTCACAATCTCCGTCCCAGTTCATCCCAAAGGTGTTGGATGGGGTTGAGGTCAGGACCATGTCTTTATGGCACTTGCTTTGTGCTCTGGGACACAGTCCTGCTAGAATAGAAAAGGTTTTTCCCCAAACTGGGTCCACAAAGTTGGAAGCATGGTGTTGTTCAAAATGTCTTAGTCTGCTAAAGCATTAAAACTGACATTCACTGGAAGTAATGGGCCTAACCCAAACCCTTAAAGCAGATGTGTCCCAATACTTTTGTCCATATGGTGTACTTCAGATCCAAATTAATCCTTTTGGGCAATCGATTCATATATCGGTTCATTAATCTGAATCGAGTCTTTGATTCTTTATCTCGTTTTCTTTGAGACAGGACTCTTTTTTTGAACATTATGATAATCAATAAAACTTCCTTTTTATTTCACTTAAATTCGCTTAAAGTCTAAATAAATCCATTAGAAAATCCGTGGGAAAAAAACTCAACATGAAATACACTATAAGTGAAATACACTATAAATGAAATGCACTATGCTATATACACATGCTGAGGTATTAATAGTATAGATAAGTAACGTAAAGTTAAGTGAATTACTATAGAAACACAAATCGCAGTTGGAGTCTGTTACTGCACATAATAGAGATCAGTAGTTGATCAGTATCAGTTGATATTTCACGTGGTAAAACTCCTGAACATATTGCACATAAAAAGGATTTAGCACACAATAAGAAAACATCACATGATATTGCACATGGTAAGACTACTGAATATAACAAAATATTGTGCATAATTATAAGAAATGATAAGAGAATTGCACAATATTGCACATGGAAGACTTTGGCATGTAGTGAGATAGCAATGCACACAATGATTCCACATAAGGATAATTTATCACTGTATGTTAATAAATTACAGATTTTAAATCAAACATGTTAATCATTTTTGTTTGTTTTATATCTTTTAATCAGATCTGCTTGCTGACTGGGTTTGCCATATAACGTGAGCTAATGTCAACAACTGCCAAAGTGTTGAAATGGTGCCACACTGCATGTGTATAAATATTTACACATTTGCAAAAGGGACCAGGTCAGTGTTTTAGAGATTCAGTTGAAAGGGTCTCGTAATCTGTAAATTCTCTTAGTTTATTATAAATTTGACCTTAAATACTCTACATGGACAACACTACATGGACGCCTGACCATTACATTAACAAGAGAATTTATAAAACTGCATTCAAAGACATACTTTAATATGAAGTCGCTTCCCCTTTTGTAGCTATATCAGCTTCCAGTTCTCTCAAGATTTTTCTGAGGAATTTGTACCCACTCATTCTGTAGAGCAGGGCTCGCCAACCTTTTTGATACCGAGAGCTACTTCACTGGGACTGAGCCATAGAAACAGATTTTTACCTAAACTTATCTAAACCTCATGTATAATCATGTTGTTTTCAAATCTATATAAATGCAAATGTGATTAAAAGAGAATAGCAACAGGATAAAATTAAATGTTAGACGCTGCTCATTGGTGAGTTGTGCTATTTTTAAAACAGGTCCGCAGGCTACTCATGTTGGTAAAGCATTTATGAAGTCAGGCACTGATGTTGGACGAGAAGGTCTGGATCACAATCTCAGTTCCAGTTCATCCCAAAGGTGTTGGATGGGGTTGAGGTCAAGGCTCTGTGCGGCCCAGTCAAGTTCTTCCACACTGCAATAGAAAAGGTTCTTCCTCAAACTGGGTCAATAAAGTTGGAAGCATGGTGTTGTCCAAAATGTCTTGGTTTGCTGAAGCATTATAAATTCAATAATTAAGAGGTGTGTCCCAGTACTTTTGTACATGGTTATATGAGTTCGGTGTGGAAGAATCCCATTCAACACCAACTGCAACGGATATTGTGAGCCAGTCCTTCTCTTCCAACATCAGTGTCTGACTTCAAAAATGCTCTACTGAAGGAATGGCCACAAAGTTCCCACAGAAACTCCAAAATCTTGTGGAAACCCATCCAAGAAGAGATGGAGGACCAGCTCTAAATCAAAGTTTATGTAGTCTACTATCACTATCAGTAAAGTCCCTGTCGGTGTAACGGTCCATTGTCCCAATACTTCTGTCAACACAGTCAATTGGTTTGGGTGAGAATCGAATAAGGACTGAACCGCCAATCAAAGTGTGGGCTCATTTGTATAAGTGGGCGGAGCTTTGGAAGGCAGAGGAGGCGCGCGGGGCGTGCTGGGACGGTGGAGGTCCAAGAGGAGGCTTGGAGCTCTAGAGAAGATGGCCGCGGATAGAGGGGATTTACGGGCCAGTGGTGGCGAGAAGAAGGACTAGAGCCTCCTGGGCTGGTCGCTGGTACCCTGGGCCTGTTTACTAACAGGCGAAAATGGGCTCCCAGACCCTCCAGATCCTCAGACAGGGCGTCTGGGCTTCCATCACGGGGGGATGGTACTACGACCCCCATCAAAACACATTTGTCAACGCTCTACACCTCTACATCTGGCTCTTTCTGCTCTGCTTCCCCTTCACCCTCTACATGGTGAGTGATTGGGGTTATTTTTGTACTTTTTATGGATTGTTTTTTTTCATTGGCACTTCAATCTGGAATGTTCTGGTTTACTGTTCTCCAGTTTTTTGGAGACCAGACTCCTTTTTTTGTCTCCAAGCTCCTTTCTGTAGAATCTTCCCATTCCACCTTAAATGGTGCAGCAGTTACACTCTGGGGTTAAGAGACTCCAGAATGTAACTGCTGCACCATTTAAGGTGGAAAGGAAAAATTCTGAAGAATAAGACACTTCTCTCTTGGCAGCTGTGCCACATCCTTTGTTTACATCAGAGTTGTGTAGTAAAGAATTTGTGCATGTACATTTCGTCCCATATTCAGTTGGGCAGTGCACAACTGAGGGGTTTTGTGAATCGATTGGATGTTATGAAGTCTTAACGCCATTAACACATCATCGTCTGCTATTTTATTGCATTTATTTTTTGCAGTATTTGTAAAATTCGTGCAATACACAGCTCAACAGCTCTCGGAATAGAATGGTATCAAATGTTAGGCTTATTAGCTTACAATCTGCTATTTTGTTGCATTTATTTTTATTTAATTCACACTAAGCCACTTTCAAAAGCCATTTTGGCACTATTTTGCTACACTAATGTTCCTGTCATTGTGATGTACTAAAGTTTATTGTCTTGTTGTTTTTTTTTTATTCTTTCTTGTTGCACTGAGCATACTATTGAAGTAAGAGCTTCTCTTTTCGGATAGATGAAGTTCTATCTATCTTATCTTACATCTGTGTTAGCACAGAGCACCTTCTACATTTACATCACAATCCCATCTGTTGGCAAATAAGGTTATTACTTCGTGTTTAGATGTGATTTCTCGTCTGTTAGCCTCTATTCATCCCAGGTAAATGATTCACCCAGATACAGAAATGGCTCAGGACTTTGGTAAATGTGACCCAGACTGGTCGGCATAAATCAAAGTCCATTAATCATCATCGTTATCGCCATCATAAGAACTATAACAACATACCCAGCTGTGATGATGCCTAATACAAAGGCTTTTGCAGTTTGTTGCAACACACTAGTGAGCCATCTGGACCCCATTTTTGTGTTTAACTTTCTTTTGTTTTGTTCCGTTGTGCAACACTTGAGTTTGTGGGCTGCTTGAAATGATCCCTGAGGGGAATGTCAATTGTTCTGGAGACACTGTGCATATATATATATATATATATATATATGTGTGTGTGTGTGTGTGTGTGTGTGTGTGTGTGTGTGTGTGTGTGTGTGTGTGTGTGTGTCAGACAAATACCTTGCAAAATGGTCACTTTACAGTGAAAGTGAATGCGATAAACTTATTCCAAGCAGTTTGCACAGATCTATTCAATTAAATATGTGCATATATTTACAGACAACACACTTTCAACTGACATTTGCCTTCTGTTTTTATTTGACAGTTTCTATTGCTTTGTAGAACATAAATAAAACACATTTTATTAGCTGTGTGCATTGTTTATTAAAATATTTGGAAGTGTTTACACAATCAAAAAGACGTGGAATTTGACCAGGAGTGCCCTTTTGCCTGTGAGTGTATAGAAGGGTCATTTATTACAGATGTTGCTCAGTGACCAACATAGGAATGTAATATTCATACATCAATCTTAGTTTAGTCACATGCTTTCAATAACAGTGTGTTTTGTCCAGATCGCATTACCTTTATTTAGAAATTGAACTTGATTGTTGTTTCGTATTAGGCCGTCAAGCATGAGGGGGCTAAATCACCTTATCATTCTTTCTGTTTGCTGTAGATTTACATTAAATGATTATATATGTCATTACACAATTAATTACATAGTTGTTCATCCTTGGCCCCCGACTGGCTTTTATTGTAAGCATGTTCTGAGTATGGATAAAAACATTAAAGTTATTGTCTGGGGTAAACTACTGTACCCTACAGATGCAGCAGATAGGGATTAGGCTGGAAAAGCCGGAATATTCCTATAATATGCTTTGTGGGGATGACAGGCTGTGTATCAGGTAGCAGTGCACGGGGGGGCAGCTGACTTTTCCCCAGCCGCTCTTTGTCCCTTTGCTCTAATTCCGGAGCGGAAGCTGCTCATAGCCTATTTTCAGCCAGCAGCCAGTATCTTAATATGCATGTGTGCTCCAATAGCTGGATAGCTGTAAGATCACAGCATGAGCTGCACTTTACCGTCCTGTATTTACACTGTATGTGGAAACACACACCCTGACGCTATAATGAAGGGGCAACTCGCCACGCGCATGTTTATTTGGTTTGTTCAGCTGCAAAGTGTGCTTTCAGTCCCTTGATCCACAAAAGTGATCAAATGGCCTACATGTGGCTTAACCTTTGTTTGATCTGACTGGAAGATTCCCTTTTTTGTGTACAACAGCACAGAAAGACCCACAGGAACCCTTTCTAGGTAGTTAAAGGGATAGATTATTTCCTAGCTATCCCAAATGTAGTCATGTTTGGTAGCTGAAGTTTGTTTCTTCAGTTTTACTGCTAGTCTAACATGCAGGGGGCTCATTTCACAGGACTGTAGGTAACACAAGAAAAACACCTAGTACAACATATATGACAAGTTTGATATAGTGATGCTTATCCCTGCACTGCTAGATTCTAAAACCTAAAACCTGTTTTTTGGGCAAGTTCTGAGAAGAACACATCAGTTGCTGATGTCTCAAATTCTTTTTGTCATCAATAAAGTGATCATTTTAATATAACAACCTTACTGACTCAGACAGCAGAATTTGAACTAGAGGTTCACTTACCAGAACATCTAAAATGAGATGTAGCATTTGCACTGGCTTCATTTCATGTTTTACATATTTTTTCTAGCATGTTAAATTCAGTCATTTTATTATAAAAAGTACAGTTTATTCCTTTTTACCTGGTGGTTTAAAGGCTGGGTGGAAATTTGGGAAAAAAATTACTTTAAAATGCAAACAAAAACTATGCATTTATTGTAATAATACTCATCTCTTTCTGCTTGTATTTCTCTCTGCCTGTGTGTGTTTGTACGCGCGCATGTGTGTAGGCGCTGCCTCCCACCATGGTGATCGTGGGGATATACTGTGGTGTGATAGCGGGCATGTTTGTGCTGTTGAAAGCGGTGAACTATCGGCTGCATACAGCGCTGGACGAGGGCGAGGTCATTGAGCTTCGAGCCAAAGGCGGCCAGGGCCGGGGGGCAGCAGGGGAACGGCAGAGAGATGCACATCCACAGCAGGAGGACTCAAACGGACCTGGGTGAGCAACACACACCATCCTGCAGTCAAATCTTGGTATTCCTTCATAATATACAAAACTGCCCTAATCAGTTCACATATACACCACTTATTACTATAACTGTCATCTGCAGCAAAGATCTGCCCCACTCACATAACCTTGACCACTCAATCAATACACTGAATCACCACACATACTCACCCAGCCTCCATACTTTCACTGAATAACCACACCCACTCACTTCATGCTTTGCATAATGCTTATGTCCGTTGTTCAGTAATAGAGCACAGCTGTAGCACAAGTGTATAGTTACAGAAGTATAAAATGGATTTTAAGTAGTGTATAGCTACAGTAGGGTTTATGTATAGTGATAGCAGTTGTGTGTGTGTGTATATCGCAATTAATCGCATGGTTTTAAGATTAATCATATAGTTATGTGCAAAATTAAATAATTCATTCAAAAGTAGTTTATTATTAACATACTGCTATATGAAACTTTAAACAAATAAGGAACTTTTTAACAGCAGTGTTCCCTTTAACACAGTTACAGTCCAAATATTAACTTAAACATTAATGTATTAATATTAAAATATAAAACCAAAGCTATTTGCCACTGCAGGGCATTCGGGTTTTATTTAGTTTGTTATAGAAAAATAAGTTCCCCTCAGAGTCCAGAGCATGGGGGACGGAACCATTATGGCAGCATCAAAAAGGGACAGACTTCATATGAAAGTCTGTATCTGAATGCAGTGCTATTAAAGTCTCTCTTGGTGCAATATTCAGGCGTCCTAGTACTTTTGTCCATATTAAATTTGCCAAAAGTAAATTAAATTTGACTTTTAGTAGAGGTTGTTTTGATTCAAGTGAGCCCTCCTGCAAGTCTTTCTGACCTTCCTAGGCAGAGTTATAGTCCAAAATTCATGATGACGTGTCCGAGCTGAATTTCTTCAAAAGTATGTAAAAGGAAATTATGACACTTTGCTTTATAAGCTGGCTGGTTGTGATAATATTGCTGGGGAGTTTCTTTGTAAAAGTTTTGTTGTGTTTTGAGCAAGTTTTTTTTGGCCAGCTTGGCGGAGCGTGTTTTTAGTTTTGGACAATGTTCAACGGGTGTCGAAGCGTTTATTGATTCATAATTGTGTGGTAAACATAAGGATGACGTGAAACAAAATGGCATCTCGAATGGTATCGTGATACAAACCGAATCGTGGGTTTGGTGTATCGTTACAGCCCTACAAAATGTTAATTCCTAAGAAACCCCCTCTTGCCAAATTCAGTATAGCCATGACCCCTCGTCTTGTTTAGTAGAATATAAATGAGTACACCCTTCACAGAGACATGCAGTATTTACTGTGCAATTTACCAGAAATGTGATATAACATTTGCACTGGCTGTATTTCATGTTTTGAAATGGGCTAAAGTAAACGTAAAGAAAAGGTTTTTGGCTGAAACAATTGCTTCAATCCAGAGAATGGGCATCCTTGATCTGCTTTGGTGGCTGAGGGTCAAGAGCGGTGTCTGGGTAGTGTAACAAGGCGTGTTTTGGATTAGTGCCTTTGGTAAATCCCTGGCATGGCAATGGCGTAGTCTCCATTAGCTGCAGAAAGCCAAGTGATGAAATGGTTTGTGGCCTCAGACAGGTTTTACCTGCATTCACATAAAATCTAATTTAGGTGAAAATGAACTAACCCTGTTGTTTAGTCTCAGATTAGATTTAATCTGATACAAATGGCTCCAGATCTATTCCTTTATAAGAGATTTTTAATTCTCTAGCGCTGAATATGGATCTAGACAATGTCTGTTCCTGGCACCTCCTGAGATGAAACCTGTCCAGTGTCTGCGCTGCACAGTTGGAAGTGTGGATTAAAGCCCTACTGTTGTTACTTAAATGTTAAAGCAACTGCTTTTCTATGCTCTTTTAACCCACATCCAGTTCTTGATTTAGGTGGAATGGCCATGGGCATTTGATTTAGGATACTGCAAGCTATAAAAAAATGAACAAAACACCAGCAAACAAAACAGCTACCTGTAGTGAAGTTATCAAAGTAGCCATTCTCACATATTTATGATGGTTGTCATTAGAAAAACTGATTGTAGATCAGCTCCTCTGCTCCTGAGGTGGTTCGTGAAAACAAGCCTGTTGTGTAAACCTGCAGGTTACCTGCAGCATTTGCCTACATGAAGTTCACTTCATTTTTATAGGTCACAGTAAGTCATGCTGTGTCCTGAATCACATCCACAAGTCTGCTCCACCATAAAGTGAGGCTGAGGAGTTTTGGGGAAGTATTTACAGAAATGAAGGTAGTCTTTGCTTTTTTCAGCTTTAAAGTGTCTTAGAGCTGGAGACATGAGTCATTCCCACATTACAGTGTTTTCTGGAATGTAGTGGGCATGAGGATCTGGTCAGTGAGCAGTCTGGTTGAGAAATATGTGGTGAGACGGCTATAATTTGGAAATGATTCGTGCACCAGATCTCTGGGGAGGTTTCTTTCTCTCCACGTGTGCCTCTCACATAAATGACTATTCACAAGGTTTGAATTTTTTGTCAGCCAATTGTTTATTGATCTGTGTGATCCATGTAGCAAGGTAGTTATCAGTATTATCTATTACACTAATCTATAATAGTAACACTAATTGATCTGTCTGTCCCTCTCTCTCTCTCTCTCCTCTTTGGTGTAGGGGTGGGGAGGTGGGTGTTCATGTTTAACTGGAAGATAAATTAACTCCCCCATCCCCACCCACCTTAGAATATGCCTTACACATGTTAGTGTTGCTAGGTAACTGTAACCCGTGTGTGTGTGTGTGTTACAGGGATCCCGGTGGGGGAATTGAGATGGCTGATTTTGTTAGAGAGGAGACTCCACCAGTCGACTGCAGCTCTCGCAACTCCTACGCAGGGATGGACTCCAGCCACCAGGTAGGTGTGTGTGTGTGTGTGTGTGTGTGTGTGTGTGTGTGTGTGTGTGTGTGTGTGTGTGTGTGTGTGTGTGTG
>JBBJLR010092217.1:0-10315 GCA_037577145.1 Brachypetersius gabonensis | reverse complement strand
CCCCCCCCCCCCCCCCCCCCCCCCCCCCCCCCCCCCCCCCCCCCCCCCCCCCCCCCCCCCCCCCCCCCCCACCACACCAACATAAAAAACTCACCAAACCACACACAGCGTCCGGATCCTGCAGGATTCCCA
This sequence comes from Brachypetersius gabonensis, assembly GCA_037577145.1. NCBI lineage: Eukaryota > Metazoa > Chordata > Actinopteri > Characiformes > Alestidae > Brachypetersius > Brachypetersius gabonensis. The sequence goes on along the minus strand of JBBJLR010092217.1, from coordinate 10,183 downwards.
GTGTTCAACAGCCCAGAACAGAACCGATAGCACACGGCACATACACTCACACACACACACACACACACACACACACACAACCACTCACATACTCACACACACACACACACACACACAACCACTCACACACACACACACACACACACACACACACACACACGCAATCAGCAGTGAGAGGAGAGTGAGAGAGCTGTCAGTAGAAAGAGACACCGGCAGACATGTGTTTTTAACTCCAGCACCTCTGGTCCTCCCACTCCCCCCTGTCCGGCCCCCTGAGCAGCTTTTAACTCCTTCAACCGCGGCCTCTTCTACTCAGGTACTAAGGTCGTTACATGATACTGTTCTGTAAACGGTATACATGATTTCTTCTAAAACACTATGGATTATTCATAAACTACTATGAATTATTTAGTATCTATTATTAATTCTTTATTAACTATGAATTACACAGCATGAATATTCCGTATCCATCATGAATTAGTTCAGGTCCACTATAAATGATTGTGTCCACTGTGATTTATTAAGTGTCTACTATAGATTATTGAGTATCTGCTATCAATTTATATCTGCTACAATGAGTTATTCAGTACCTACTATGAATTTTCCAATAGTCACTATGAATTATTTAATATCCACCATGAATTATTCAGTGTCTACTATAAATGGTTCAGTGTCTACTACAAATGGTTCAGTGTCTACTATAAAGGGTTCAATATCTACAATGAATTATTTGAGATCTTCAATGAATTACTGATAAACCACTATTTAATGTCTCCTAGAAATGATTCAGTGAATTATTTGGTATCTACTATAAACTGTTCGTGATCTACTATAAACTATTCATGATCTATTATGAATTATTCAGTACCTACCATGAATAGTTCAGTATCTACTGTAAACTATTCATGATCTACTATGAATTATTCAGTATAAACAGTTAATATGATTTAACCATAAATATACACAGTTTTCTTAAACATTGATTTCATAGCAGATGCAGAATAATAAGGGCTATAAAAGGATGGAAAATGAATTAGAAATGAATCATGTTTGCTTTAAGTGCACAAAACCACATAATGTTAAAAGCAAGATAAATCCCCATGGTTTAGTTTTTTTCAGCCTAATCCTATCCAGAGAAATTCTGTTGATTTTTTTTTCACTTGAGAAAGGACTTTAGAGTCGCACACAGCTGAGCGGAGGGGGTTCCAACACATTAACTCACTTCTTACAGCTCATCACCTCATTATAAAGCCTGTGGCCAGTGATCCGCCTGTACCTCACAGGTGGCAGCACTTACCCTGCAATCAGTGAGTGTGAGTGTGTGTGTGTCTGTGTGTGTGTGTGTGTGTGTGTGTGTGTGTGTGTGTGTGTGTGTGTGTGTGATGTCTGTGTGTGTGTGTGTGTGAATTCCTCTCAGGAGTGAAGTGTATACACATTTCAGCACTCCAGATTGTGCACATTCTTGCATTACTCACAGAAGACAATATTAATATTATACATTTTATTATTAGTAGTCTTTTTGTGTGGTCAGCCTGGCCGTTTTGACCTGCTCACACTAATCACAGCCCGTCATTCATCATTTAAATTCTTGTTTAGTCTTTTAATTAATAGCAACTTCAGCATCACGCTCAAACCGTCCGATGATGTCACTGCACACCAGAGGGCGGGGCACAATGATATAAAACATTAATACTGGCTGGCTGAAAACCAGGTCAAAAATAATGATATAATTAATAATAGTATTAGTACTACTACTGCTGATACTACTACTACTACTACTACTACTGCTGCTACTACTGCTGCTACTACTACTACTACTATTACAGGTACTGCCACTACTACTATTACTACTATTACTACTGCTGCTACTATTATCATTATCTTCTCCATCATCATCATTATGACAATATTCCAGGCTAAAATACACTGAAAATAGCTAAATACCACAGAGTTAAAGAGCGTAAAAACAAGAGAGATAGTGTCAGAGTGAGAAGGACAGTGTGTGTGTGTGTGTGTGTAGCATATACAACATGTTTTCCCACAGCAAGCGGTTTAACGCAGGTTTAATCACTAACTTTTTTTCTTCTTCTAAATGTCTAAATGAAACCACCTTATTTTATACGTAATGTTTGTTGCTCTGGCTCCTATTAATCAAATGCTGTAACACTGATGATTATAGACTTCAAACCGTTATGTCTGAAAGTCCAGAGTAGAGTCGATTTGATGGATTTTTTTTTTTTCACCAATGATTTTCATTAGCATTCAGACTATATGCTATACGATTTGCTACAGTTCCCTGTCAAATTTGCATAGATTTTTTGGAGAAAACTGATTAAATCCTTTCCTCACCCTGATATGAGGAAGTAGTTAGGTTTTAATCAGACATTTAAACAGATCTTTACAGAAACTTTCTTGTCGTAAAGGTGTAAAATAAACAGATAATTGAGAAAAGGTGGATTCCTGCTCATGCCTGTGTAACTGGACTGTAGTGTCTCCAGTTGTCCGCTAGGTGGCAGCACACCATCGTGCTGAACCCTGAAGCTCCACGCCCAGATCAGAATTCCACCAAACACCAACAGATTCGGATAAAACAAACACTGATTCAGTTTGTTAGATAAAAGATTTAACACCACACTGTTAAAACCTCCTTTAAAACCTCCATTGCTAATCGGTGTGTCATTTTATCAACTCAAGACGCTGATAAAATGTTAAATATATACAAATGTATATATATATATATATATATATATATATATATATAATATTAACACACACACGTATGTATATCTATAGCTATACGAAAAACTTTATTTATTTTTACTCTTTTTTACCTTCATATTAATCAAACAAGCATATCTGTCTATATTCAGCAGCCCCTAATAAAACCACTTTTTAAAAACTACCTCATATACAACTAATTCCTCTTATTCTGTGAATGTTATATTGTATCATATTATTCTATAATCTATATTCTGTTTTCTAGTTGCTAGATGTTGTGTTCCATATTCTATATTCTACAGTCTAGATCCTACATTATATTTGTATGTTTGCTAGTGTCTGATTTCTCATTAAAACAGTGTTTTTGTGTTCAGCTGAATTGTTGTAATGTAGAAAAATGGAGTAGTCAGTATAAGATTGTTTGAGAGATATTTATGGACTTGTTTGCATTTTTTGTTTGCATTTGTGTTCCGTTGCCTCTATGAGAATGAAGAGAAAATAATGGTAAACATAGAAAAGTTCATATTTTTGTGTAAAAGATCCAGTAGATTGCAGTGCAGTGACTTTTATCCCCAAGGACACAACGTCTTCTTCACCTTGATGATTAGTAAAGCCAGAAAAGTGATTGCAGGCTGGTCTCTGTTATGATCTGCTTTGTTTGTTTGTTTTTGTTTTGCTTTTTTGTTTTCTAATTTGTCATATAAGACAAAAAAGTGTAAAAAGTGTCTTGATTCAAATGTGTGCATCATTTCCACATGAACAAAAAATATATAAAAACAACAGTTTCTATCCGTTTGCTTACTTATGGGAATTGATTTCTTTAATTGATTCTGCAGTAATTATATTAATTTATCTATAGTATTTATATCCACCACTCAATGACCACTGAGCTGTATGTATATAACATCATATTTTTTTTTGTTTCTATTCTTGTTATTCATATTGTTCTTGTCTCTGTGTCTCTGTGTGTCTGTGTGTCTGTGTGTCTGCGCAGCCGTAGCATTAATGAATTCCTCCTGGATCAACAAAGTTTTCTGATTCTGATTCTGACTGATGTGGATGTGATTAACACAACTGCTTTATTGGGAGGAGAGAGAGGGAAAAAGAAAAAGACAGAAAGGAAGAGAGATGTATAGATAGAGAAATAAATAAAGAGAGAGAGAGAGAGAAAGAAAGAGAGAGAGAGAGAGAGAGAGAGAGAGAGAGAGAAAGAGAGAGAGAGAGAGAGCAGTAGTGATCTGTGATATAAATGACTGATCTATAGGATGCAGTTCATTAGTATTCTATGCTGATACACACACACACACACACACACACACACACACACACACACACACACACGCACCTCACACCACTGAGACAGTAGAAGAGAATCATCATCACAGATGGATTGAGCTCCTCTGGACAGAGGGATGATGTGAGAGGCAGAAGGAACAAGAGCATGAGCAAAACAGATATGCAGAATTATTTAATTATTATTTTGTGTCTAAGTAGAAAGCAAATAAAAAGAGGCAAAACATGATTAAGAATTATTCTTTGTGCTCTCTCTCTCTCTCTCTCTCTCTCTCTCTCTCTCTATTTCTCTCTTTTTCTGTCCTCCTTTGTCTCTCTATCTGTGTACTGCTTTTGTCTCTGTCTCTCCTTACTCTCTCTCTTTACTCTCTTTCTATCAATCCCTCTCTCCTCTTTCTCTTTACTTTCTCTCTGTCTCTCTTTTTCCGTTTCTAACTTTCTCTCTCTGTATCTCTCTCTCTCTCTTCACTCTTTCTTTCTCTGTCTCTTCCTTTCTCTCAGTCTTTCTTTCGCTTCTGTTTTTTGTCTCACTCTGTTTTCTATCTCTCTTCAATCTTTCCTTCTCGTCTCTCTCTCTCTCTCTCTTCATTCTTTCTTTCTCTCACTTTCTCTCAGTCCCTCTCTCCTCTCTCTTTCTCTTCTATCTCTCTTTCTCCCTCCCCTCTACCTCTCTCCCTCTCTCCCTCTCTCTGCTCATACAATCAACTCTTAATTGTCATTGTTTTTTCATGCACTCCTAATAATAAATGTCCAATAAGAGGTTTTTTGGAATAGATAGAAGAACAGCATTTGGTTTCTATCTATCTATCTTTCTATCTATCTATCTGTACTCTTTTCTCTCCTCTCTTCTCTTTTCTTTTCTCATCTTCTATTCTCTTCTCTTCTTAGGTCCTCTCTCCTCTTATCTTCTCTTTTCATCTCTTCTTTTCTCTTCTCTACTCTTCTCTTCTTGTCTCTTTTCTTCTCCTCTTCTATTCTATTCTATTCTTTTCTCTTCTCTTGTCCTCTCTCCTCCTTTTTCTCTTCTCATCTCTTCTCCTCCTTCACAGGGTGATGTGAGTTGTTCTGGTCTGTAGGAGCTTCTTCAAATTCTTCCACTCCACTGTGAAAAACAGGGTGAACCAGAGTGCAGGGAGTCATTGAGGGAAAGGTAGAGCAGAAATCCAGCCTCAGGAAAAAAGGGAGAGAGAGAGGTAGTTAGAGAGAGAGAGAGAGAGAGAGAGAGAGAGAGAGAGAGAGAGAGAGAGAGAGAGAGAGAGAGAGAGAGAGAGAGAAGGGTAAAGGGCAGGGAAAGAGAAAAACGAGAGCGAAGGAAGGGAGGAGGGTAAAACTTGTCTGTCTGGTAGAGAGGGGCAGATGTAGAGATAAAAGCAAGAAAGAAAGAAAGAAAGAAAGAACGAAAGAAAGATAACAACAAACAAAAAGATAAACAACAAAAAGGGTGGTAAAGAGAGTATGGTGGAGAAAGAGAGAGAGAGAGAGTGAGGGAGTGGGAAAGAGAGAGAGAGAGAGAGAGAGAGAGAGAGTGAAGGTGAAGGACAGGGTGAGAGAGGGAAAGAGAGAGAGATGAAAGAACTTCGTCTGTCTGATTTCTCTGTTTGTCGTTCTTTTGAGTCTGTATGTTTTTCAGAATCATACAATCAGTGAACCTTTGTGTATATTTGCATTTTTACGCCATTTTTAATCTTTTTGAAACATTGCATTTGTACTTTAAAAGCATTGCACTGCACCGACTGGGTAATAATGAAGCTAAAGATTAAAAACTGAATTACACAGAAAGCTTAATAAAGATTTAGAAATATTTGAAAATATTCATACAACTTTAACTCTTTCTATAGATTGCAATAATATGTAAAGGTTTATTGTCACCTTCACTCAATAAATAAATCTCTTGCTCAGTCTCAATTCATTCGTTTCCCTTTACTTTCAATCATTTTTGCCTTGTGCATTAATCTAAGATGCAGACTAAAGAAAATCAAATGAAACTACTTAAGAAAAGCTAAAGAGAAGAACAGAAAACATAAGTGAGTGTCCGTAAACTACTATTTTCAGCCTCAGGTTAAGTGTTAGTAAAAAGCAAAATACACTGTAGATTAATAATAATAGCCCTTATAATAGTAACAATAATAGCCATATGGATAATAATAATTATGAATTGAATTATTAGAAGCAGAAGCAGAAGAAGATCTCACTTGTTTCTAAAAGGCTGGGATAATTTATAGTGACAATATTTGTTATGTGAGTTCTAATAAACACATCTGTAACGTAATAAGAACTTAAAGTGATAAGATAATTTTAGAATACTTTGTTTCAATTGGATTTATACATATTTTATGCATCTTTCAAAAGGGCAAAAACAGAGATACATAATAATAATAATAATAATAATAATAATAATAATAATAATAATAATAATATTCTCTGGGGTTTTACAGTTACATCACATTTTTTTCATTTGCAGGATTTATGCAACTTTGTAATACATAAATTAATACAGAAATATAATGGTAAAATTAAACTGCCTAGTTCAATTCAGATCATACAATTTAGATAAATTCCAAACAAATAAAATATCAACACAGTTTAGGTTATTGACATTTGGCTATAATTGAGTCATCATAATATATTTTACACAGGTGGAAATTAGCTGCATATTTGCAACACATTTTTTTACAGTGTACTAGAATTCTACTTTAGTTTGTAGCATCTCAGTTTTCAGATAACCTGCTCAACTCTACACATTTCTATCTCTCTCTCTCTCTCTCTCTCTCTCTCTCTCTCTCTCTTCTCTTCTCTTTGTCTTTCTCTCAGTCTATCTCTGTCTCTTTCTCTTTCTCTCTTTCCTCTTTCTGCCTCTTCCCTCTCTCTCTCTCTCTTCACTCACTCTCCCCCCCTCTCTCTCCCTATCTCTCTCTCTCTCTCTCTCTCTCTCTCTCTCTGTCTGTCTCTGTCTCTTTCTCTCTTTCCTCTTTCTGCCTCTTTCCTCTCTCTCTCTTCACTCCCTCTCCCTCTCCCTCTCTCTCTTGCAGTCTATCTCTATCTCTTTCCTCTCTCTTTCCTCTCTCTGCCTCTTCCCCCTCCCTCTCTCTCTCTCTCTCTCTCTCTCTCTCAGTCTTTTTCTCGCTTTCTCTTTCTATCTTAGTCTCTCTCTACCTCTCTCTCCTCTCTCTCTCTTTCTCTCTTTCGTTTCTCTGCCGCCTTCAGGTTTAGTGATGTGAAACTGTACAGTGCTGCCAGGGCAAACCTGAAAAGGGGCATCAGACGGGCCAAGCTGGACTACAAAAATGAAACTGAGGACCGCCTCCAGAGTAACAATTCAAGGCAGGTCTGTAGGGGAGTCCCAGATCCAGCTCTGCGGATGGCGATGCTGCCCTCACAGAGAACTGCTTCTACGCCCGCTTCGAACAGGAAACACATATTCACTGTCGAGGAGCATGATGTGAGGCGTGTACTAAGGTCAGTAAACCCCAAAAAAGCAGTAGGACACGACTTCATCACTGAAAAAGCGCTAAAGGACTGTGCAGACCAGCTCACAGGGGTCTTTACTAAAATATTCAACATGTCCTTTACACAGGCCATCGTCCCACCATCCAGTGCCTTAACGATATCCGGCCAGTGGCTTTTAGTGCAGTCATCTCAAAGTGTCTCTAGAAACTTGTCAGAAGTCACATCAGTTACGCCAGGCTTTTAACACCATCAGCTTGGTTTTTCACACCATCATCCCTGCCAGGCAAGTGACCAAACTACACGACCTCGGCCTCCCTCACTCCACCTGCCTCTGGATCAAGGACTTCCTCAGCGAGGCAAAGTAGAGAGAGAGGCAAAGAGAGGCAAAGTAGGGCCCCACCTGTCCTCAGCACTCAGCCTCAACGCCGGCTCCCCTCAGGGATGTGTCCCCTACTGCTTACTCTATACACTCACGACTGCACCCCCCCCATCCACCTCAATAACACTAATGTGAAGTTTGCGGATGATACAACTGTGGTTGGGCTCATCACGAATCTGCATACAGGGACAAAGTGGAAAAACTGTCATCAGGGTGCAGCCGAAACAACCTGGTTCTCAACATCAAAAACCCAAAGAAATAATTGGGACCCTCAGCCCATACATATCACTGGGGACTGTGTGGAGAGGGTCTCCTGGGCCTGCACCTGGGTGATGACCTATCCTGGAAAACTATCACCACAGCAGTTATCAAGGAGGCACAGCAGCGTCTCCACTTCCTGAGGGTTCTAAGGAACAACGCCTTAGTCAAGGAGCTGCTAGTGTCCTTCTACAGGTGCTCCATTGAAAGTGTACTGATGTACTGCATCCCAGTGTGGTTTACCAGCAGCACTTTTTAGGAGAACAGCATCACTCCAGAGGGTCATCACTACAGCACAGAGGATCATAGGCTATGCCCTCCACTCCCTAGAGGAGCTGTACAGATCCCGTTATCCTGAGGAAGGCGGTGCAGGACAATAGAAGCCAAATCAAACAGACTGAGAAACAGCACAAGGCTGTTGCATTAATAAATAACTCTATCGTGCAATAATTTTTACTACCGTGCAATACTCTGGGGATTAATCTTCTGTAAAACACAAAAACGTTTAACCTCCATGGTCAACTGTGAATGCTGTTAACCGTACTTGTTTATTCTTATATACAGTAGTTTTCTTGTTTTGTAATTCACAAATTATACTATATACTATATTTATTTTTATTTATTTTAGTTTCTCTTAAAATTGATCTCGAACTTTCTGCTCTCTTTTACTTGCACTGAATGGGTTTGCACACAATTTTATTGTTCTCAAAGCACAATGACACTAAAGATTTCTATTTCTTTTTCTATTTCTCTTCCCTCTCACTCTCTCTTCATCTCTCTGATTCTCTCTCTCACTTCTTTTTTCACCACACAGAGAAACTCTATCCAGACCTGCTCCTCAAACACACCTCTCCTCCCTCTGCCCCTTCTCTTCAGCATGCTATACACACTTTCCTCTCTTCCTCTCTGTCTCCCTCTCCCTCTCCCTCTCTCTCTCTCTCTCTCTCTCTCTCTCCTTCTCTCTCTCTGTCTGAACAATGCTTTATTGACATGAATGTGAAAGCAACCAAAGCAAACAAAATGTAGAGAAATGTAGAAATTTAGAGATAATCAAACGAATACATTGACAACAATATGAACATTATAAAAAAACAACAAAAACTATAAAAACACAATTATGATGCGATAAACTACATTTGGCTGCTGGAAAAATCACATCTTTCCTTTCTACCAGAATTAAAGGAGTTTCTCCTAAAATTCAGGGGAAAGGTTCTGAATGTGATGGTTGATCACATTCTAATATTTGGACACACTCTCTCTATCTCTCTCGCTCTCTCTCTCTCTCTCTGACTCTTTCTCTCTCTCTCTCTCTCTGACTCTCTCTCTCTTCTGTCTCTCTCTCTCTCTCTCTCTCTCTCTCTCTCTCTCTCTCTCTCTCTCTCTGTCTCTCTCTTTCTCTCTCTTTAGACAGATTTGGTGTTGTAAGGAAGCTTTATGTTCTGTGATGTCTGATGAACTACACTTTGCACCGGTTTTCGAGTTTCCTTTGTGAACAGTTTATGGTCGCTGTATGTGTTCTGATTTTTAATGTCTACAGTTATTTAAGTGTTTTAATGATTGTGACTCTGTTTTTATGCTCAAAGCTCTGACATGTTGGTTGATTGATTCATTCTTCCAATAAAGAACATTAAAAATCAAAAATCTCTTTCTCTCTCTCTCTCTCTCTCTGACGGTCTGTTTCTCCCTCTCTCTCTCTCTCTCTGACTCTCTCTCTCTTCTGTCTCTCACTCTCTCTTTCTCTCTCTCTCTCTCTCTGACTCTCTGCCCCACCTACCTCTCTCTCTCTCTGTCTGTCTCTCTCTCTTGGTCTGTCTCTCTCTGTCTCTCTCTGTCTCTCTGTCTATTTCTCTTTTCCTGAACTGAACCTGGTATTTCAGGGCTGTTTGAACAGGATCCTCTCGTCATGGCCGTGCCTTTAGCTGGGGGCTATTGCCCTTTGACCCCTGATGCATTAGGTATGCGCACTGAGACCTCAAAGGCCTGGAATTCGTCTGAAGTCGAACCTGGGTATTAACGCACACACACACACACACACACACACACACACACACACACACACACACACACACACACACACACACACACACA
>JBBJLR010092196.1:0-10316 GCA_037577145.1 Brachypetersius gabonensis | reverse complement strand
AAAAACCTACAACCACTGTTTATTTTTAGCAAATAAAAGTGTGTAATTAATCACTTCATTATTTTTGTGAGTCTATGGGGGTAGGAATTGGGGTTGGGGGGGCCTGGCTTGTCTTGGACACAGGCAAGGGGGGCTTCAAGGAAAAAAGGTTGGGAACCACTGATTTAAAGGATATGCTGCTAATGTCTTTGTGCTTGGCACCACAGCATGACTTCAGAGGTCTCGGAAGGGTCTGAGTAAGTGGAGGAAAGTGTGTAGGTAAAACATAGGTGTGCCTAAGTGACTCATCAGTGTGTCATCAGTTGAGATGTTTTGGTGATGAACATCCTTCGATTGAGCTACTTAGCATGTCTGTGTATCAGTAACTAATGACCGACACTCTCGTTGCAGAACAAGATGTCTTTGCCAGACGTGGTGTATTTGAGAAACAGACAGGTGACGGCAGTACAGGTAACTGTCCAAGCTTTTCTATCCCTCTGCTCAAGTGCAATATAATGAGGGTGACATTTCAAAACATACAATTCAGTAGAAACTGCACCATTTCTGTTCCAGTTTGTTTAGCACTTATGTTACTACAAAGTTATTTAAAGTTGAACTTTGGCCAAAAATAGGTTTTCTAATTTTCCCCTCACCATAAATGTAGTCAGTCAAGCAAGACGTGTCTGAGGTTTGTCTTTGCACTGAAGCTACAAGACTAATGCAGCTAAAAAGCAAAACAAGCTTGTGTCCACTAGGTGTCGCCATCATACCGTAATCATGCCACACAAGCTTCAGACCATATTTAGTTTAAGTGGGGAAAAAAATCAAACTAATGCTATTTGTAAAAATGAACAAAGGTACACGACTAAAAGTAAAGAAGTAGCAGCTACTTTGAAGCCTTGCTCATATTCATCCATTTTTATATGGAATAGTATGAAGGGTAACATCATATTTTGGTTTTCTATAAGAGAACACAAGGGTCAGGAGGACAGCACAAGCACTTATGAAGTAAATGTCTATAAACATCAAATGTTTTAAGCAGCTTTCAAATCCTGTTTTTTTTTTTAATTATTAATAACAAAAGAGGAGTTAGAGGACATATGGTCACCCCTCATAGTATGTCATACTGTGTTTTTTTTAATATACAAGTGGTTCAAATAGATTTGTTTTTGGTTCTGGACACTAAGATATACTGCAGTCTTTATGAATGAGTGTTGGCTAAGAGTGTTCACACATTAGATCTGATGTTTAATAAATGAAAATGATATGTTTAATCTTTTTAATGCTTTCATGTAAAAGAACTGTTTTTTGTGATTTGGTAAGGATATGAGGCAGAGATTATCATTAGCAGCATGGCATTATTAGCACCTATTTGTGTAATGGTACATATTTTTATGCTTATGTTTCTGAGGTTAAGACTCTTTTCAGTTTATTTTCAATATTGAAACACGCCTTGTGTGTCAGACAGTATCAGTTTGATATTACCTGACTTTTTCGTACACACAGGTTTTTGGTAGTCAACCTGAAATGAAACTCGACCCATTCAGTGACTTGTAAGTTCATGCTGTGGGTCACAAAATACCGGATTCCACTGCTTACCATAAAATAAACACACAATGTATTTCTATAAACTTTACTTGAAGTTTTGCTTGCCTTGAAAACTTCTTGTGATGTTTCATCTCCTCCTGAAGTTTGTCATGTGTACAGAGTACAATGAAATTCTTACTTGAACACCCTCTTCACAGATAGAACATAAAGACATGAAAAACAAAGCAGTGCTGCGATAATAACTGGTCATGGGTTGAGTTGCATAATATAAAGTAAAGTGTAAAGTGCGCAGTGTAAAGTGCGCAGTGTAAAGTGCACAGTGCGGTGTAAATTGTTGTGTGCTACAATACAGATGTATTGCACACAGAGAGGACCACAGTTACTGTGTGTTGAACAGTCTGATGACACTGGGGGTAAAAACTGTTCCTGAAGCGTGTTGTGCGTGCGTGCGTGCGTGCGTGTATTGTCCTGAGTCTCCTGCCGGATGGCAGGAAAGTGAAAAGTGGCAGTGCAGGGTGGCTGGGGTCCTTCATGATGCTCGTAGTTTTCCTGAGACAGCGCCTGCTGTAAATGTCCATTATTGCAGGGAGTAGTGCCTATGATCCTCTGGGCCGTTTTCACCACCCTCTATAGAGCCTTCATGTCATGAGCATTGCAGCTCCCTGTCAGGACGGACTCCACAGCACACCTGTAGAAGCTGGTGAGGACAGAGGTGGACACCCCAGCCTTCTGCAGGTGTCTGAGGAAGTGAATTTGTTGGAGGGCTTTTTTGGTGAAGCTGGGCGAGGCCATCCTCGTCTTGCTGGACAGCTGCTGCCACCACCCCCACCTGCCACAGGAACAAGAACTAGACTCTGCTAGACCCTTACCTTGACATTTGGCCTTCTGAAGAAAAATACCTTATGTGCATTTCTTTAAACTACCCTTTAAAAAACCGAATTTGTCAGCAGAGATGGGTACAAATCGAGCAATATTTTCATGCTTCCTCTACAACTCTCACAAACGAACAGCATCTTAAGTCTCTGAACCACATCTTTGTCAATAACAGCCTTTCTCTCCCTCCCTCAGCTTCCATCGGCATCGCTGTGGCGCTGGGCGTGGCCATCCTCGTCTTGCTGGGCGTGATTGGTTACTGCATTTTTAAGAGCAAAAATCAGCAAGGGTCGAGGCACCAGCGCGTCGCTGTCAATGGTTCATACTCGTATCCTGTGGATGACTCCGATAAATTTGTCTACAACAGCACCACCAAACCCATCTGATTCCCACCCACACCCACACCCACACCCCACACCCCCACCCACACCCCACACCCCACACCCCACGACCTCATTAATCACTCCGCACCAGTGCTGCCCATTCCCAGTCTATCCCGAACAGTTCCGCGTTCTCCCGGCCCTAACTTCAACTCGGCTTATTACTGGGCCCATCGGTATCCGACGTGTTGGAGTAGAGAAAACGTGAACCCTTTCAAGATAGTGTGCAACCAGAGCTGAGGCTGAGAGCCATTGCTTGACCAAGTGTGAACGTTGTATAGTTAATTTTATTTGTTTGACTGTTCCTTTGGACGTTTTATTTTGAGGAGTCATGGAAGACTTCCTGAGGGAGTCTTTTGTAGCAACTGTTGCCAGGACTGTTGCCTGGTCGGTGTTGTAAATCAGAAAAAGGCGGGTTTGAAATAATGAATGTGAAATGATCACTCGCACACATGAATAGGACTTTTCTTGAACACACTGAGTTCTTACCTGCAGATCCTCATTAGGTCAGATGGGACTTCACTGATCTTCAACAGTTGCTACAAAAGAGCTCATTTGTGTGAATATCAATAGTGACCTATAATAACCTTTTAAACCAAATTGAATAGCTGTCTGTAAACTGGAACTTGTATCTTTATATTTGCTGGCATTTTTTATTATTGTTATGATATAAGTTTAATTATTTTTATTATTATAAATATGTTCCACTTTTTATTATTCTATAAATGACCAGCTGTTCAGTTATCTGTGCTCAGGGTTAAAAGTGTTGGTTCTGGTTTGTCAAGTCAGTTTGTCAGGTACAGACTAAGACTGTTTGTGGAATTAGAGTAATAGGAGCTGCTGTAGTTTGATTTTGATCAAATTTGCCACTGCCTGCACCTGACAAGCTGTTCCTCAGTATTTTTGAGGATAAATATACATTTTAGACCAAGCTTATTGATTTTTGTTTTCCTTTTTTTTGCACATACCACCTTTTCTAACACCTGTTTTAACTTGTCTGGAATTTTCCTGTTAAACATGAGGGAAATGTTATTTTCTTAGATAAACACTGGTTACAAATACAGTAAAAAGTAACTTCTACACTCCTGTTTGTACATAGATTTATGTGGTTTCTAAGACGTTTCTGTAGGCTGTTCATATGTTTTTAAAGCTTCAATAAAATAGACTGTAGATGTGCATTGTCGTTGCCTTGTCCTGAATATGAAAGTCCATCTTTATTCCCAAAAGCACAATAGAATTTTTTCTTTGGGTGTTTAAATGGTATTTATCTGTTTTAACACCAGGGGGTGCTGTTGAGCCACTCATTTTTTCAACTAAGATGCCAGACGTGTTCTCGCCATAGCCTTCAGAATGTATACTATCTGAACAAAAGTATTGGGACGCCTCTTAATTCAGGGTTTGTGCTTGGGCCCTTACTTCAAGTGAAGGGTTATTTTAATACTCCAGCGCACAAAGACATTTTAGACAACACCATGCTTCCAACTTCGTGGATGTAGTCTAGGGAAGAGCATAGACTACATCTATTCCAGCATGTCTGCCCCAGGGCACAAAGTTTGCTCCATAAAGACATGGTTGGATAAGAGTCCTGATCTCAACTCCATCCAACACCGTTAGGATGAACTTAGACGGAGATTGCGAGCAAGGCCTTGCTGTCCAACATCAGTGCCTGACCTCATAAATGCTCCACAGAATGAATGGGCACAAATTCCCACAGAAACTCCAAAATCTTGTGGAAAGTTTTCCAAGACCAGCGGATGCTGTTATAGCTGCAAAAGGGGAACAAACTACATTTGGACGTAAAGTCATTAAAGTCTCTGTTGGTGGAATGGCCATGCGTCCCATTACTTTTGTCCGTATAGTGTAGTCTATGGTTACAGTATGTAAATCCTGTTGCACTGACATACAGCGGTAAAACACAAGTTTAGCAACAGATACATGCACTTTTGTCTAAAGTCGTTGCATGCATTCATCAGCGGACCAAGTGAGGATGTGTTTTCATTTGCGCCCTTCACTACTTTTCGCAGCTCCATGCACGTGTGAATAAAGTCGTTTTTTAGCTGCACCAATAGCCTTTATACATATGCCAGACTCGATTTCACCCGATAAGACTATTAAAGCATTCACTTTCTTACCACAACTACTGAGTAATTCTGGCTTTCTCGACATTAGTTCAATGGGAGTGAGCACTTAGGGGCGGAGGGTCTTGCGCTGGATGAGCTGATCTACAAATCATGACCGTGGGAGAAACCCCGTGTTCGCTTGCTTTGTGAATCGCAGGTTCTGCGCAGCCGCATGAACGCATGAGTGGGCGGAGTGAAACTCGGAGCTCCACTAATTGCACAAAGTAAAGTTGGAGCTACATGTGGGATGCAGGACTGGAGTCTCAGGGCAAACCGAAACTGAGGACATTAAGCATGTGTGCAGACTGTGAATGCTGACATCTTTTCTTCTGTTCGTTGTGGAAATCTGGAGCAGCTGTTGGTAAGTTGTTGCCTGCTTGGTTTTGAAGACCATCTCCGTGAGCTTAGGTGGACAGTCTCACAGTTGTCTCCTAGCTTGTCCTCGTCTCTTGATTTGAAGAAAATAAAGCCCACCTAGACGACGCCAAGATCATTTGTAGTGTTTTTCCTCAGAGAGGGACAACTTCTCAAGCGAAAGTTTAATTTTCTCCAACTTACAACTTTTTCAAACTGTTTATTTTTTAATGGATACCCGCCTCTTTGATAAGCTACGTCTTCTTAGCAGATTTTCCATGCAGGATTTTGTGATGATTTTAAATGGTTTGTTCCTAATGGTGTCTTGCTGTCTGTAGTGCCTGGGAAGTAAAGATGGTATGTGGGCTACTCTCCACTCTCTTCATCCATAAAGAGATGTGCAGTGAGATTGCTTCTGTCATAGTCCATAAAAGTTCTGGAGATGTTTGGATAAGCTTGGCAGATGCGAGATGACCTGCTAAGCTCCTGCCTGTTGAGAGCTGCCCTTGTTTGTGGACCCTTCCATTGTGCCCACACTCCGCAGCTAAAGTATGTGGCCTTCATGCTTAGGGAGAGCCTGAAGGCTTGCATTTGTGTTTAGGATTGTTCTTCTTTTCACAAAGTTTTTGCATGACTGAAGTATGCTGTCACGAATGCTGCCTCACACACATTTCCCCCTACTGTGTCTGAGCAATAACTCATGGACACAAGTATTGGGACGCCTCTCATATTTTTGACCCCTTACTCCCAGTGAAGGGTCATCTTAGTGGACACAGTTTGGTGAAGAACCTTTTCTATTCCAGCATGACTTTGCCCAGGTTCACAAATCAAGGTCCAAGGCATGGTTGGATGATTTTTGGTGTGGAAGAACTTGACTGGTCGCTACAGAGCCCTGACCTCAACCCCATCCAACACTTTTGGGATGAACTGGAATGGAGATTGTGAGCCAGACCTCCTCCTCCAACATCAATGTCTGACCTCACAAATGCTCTACAGAATGAACGATTGGGCACAAATTCCCACACAAACTCCAAAATCTTGTGGAAGGCCTTCCAAGAATAGTGGAGGCTGTTACAGCCACGAAGGGGGACCAACTCCATATTAATGTCTATGTATTTGAATGCAATGTCAGTAAAGTCCTTGTTGGTGTAATGGTCAGACATCCCAATACTTTTGTCCATATAGAGTGGACTTGGTAAGGCCAGGCATTACAGAACTGATAACAAGTGTTTACTTTACAAAAGAAAACATTCCACTAGCCATTGAACTTTGGTCAGGACTGGAGGACCATTTGCGCGTCAGTTGGTTAAAGGTCTGATTTAGGAGAAGCATGTTCCAGCATCACACTCCCTCTAACATGCATACCTATCTCCATCTCGTACTTAAGCCACTCCTTACAAACATCATTTGTCTGTGATGTTCCAGTGAAGTCTGCATGTTGAGGAACGTAAACAAGCCTTTTATAGCTTCACAGTGTTTACTGCTTCCACTGAGTCGTGGCAGACGGCTGATTCGTCCATAGAATGGAATTTGTCTAGGGCTTCCTATGTAAAGTTGGTCAAACCACTCTAGGCCTTTCCATAGCTCATGAGAGCAGCGCTGACTGATGTTTTATTTGCTCTAAGATTAATCGATGCATCCTTTAATACAGCCTCTAATTCCATTTCCCTCATCTTAACTGTGTAAGTATTGTGGTATTGTTGTTTAAGACTAACTATTCCTATTGAAACGGGGCTTTTTCAATTTTTATAGCATTTGAAAACAACAGCTTCCCTTTTCATCATCTAAACATTTCATCTTTGGCCCTGCAATCAGAAGGTTGTGGGTTTAAATCCCAAATGCTAGTGTCACCACTGAGGTACCCTTGAGCAAGACACCGTCCCCACACACTGCTCCCCGGGCACCTCGTTGGCACCAGCCCCCTGCAGAGAATGGTATTATGGGTGAATGGGTTAAATACGGTGTGCTGTTCACCCGTGACCAGGTTAATATATTAAATAAAAAATGTATTAAAATCCAGTCATCTAGAGATTATTTTAACACTTAATCAATTATTCACACAAACAGGATTTATAACATGGAATTTGACTCCAACAGTGGTGCAGTAGTGAGAGATGCTGGTGTGGGTTTCCTCTCTTTCAGTGATGCACACAGAAGCTGCTTATAGCACCACCTTGAGGAGAATATTCAAAACATGACTTCATAATGATGTGTGAAGACCATTCCTATTGTTCAAATTGTAAAGCAATTGTTTTTTTAAAATTAAGTAATCAGTTATAATTGATTCATCCTGACTGCCCTGATCTTATCACATTAATTTTTTACATCTTTCATCTTTTCTGTGCAAATCTACCGATTTTGGTAGATACTTTAGAATTTATATGAACATTATTAGGTGGCAGGAACTTTTAATAATGTTGTACAGATTCAGAATCCATGCTGTGGAATGCTGTTTTTCTAGACGAGTACTTTTGTATTTACCAGATAGTAAAAACTAATTTTTTTTTTAGCATTAAATGGTCAACTTTTTACAGTTTAAATACGGATTAAAATTTGATTGTAACTTTTAGGCAAATTGATGCACTTTAAGACTTTTCTGCAACCTTTTTTGTAATCGAATCATTCGAGTTACTTGAATAATCGTTTCAGCCCTACATGTTAGATTTCCCTGTAATGTTAAATAAGGTGGGAATAGTCCCAGTTTCTGTAAAATGTCTTTTATATCCACATGGTAGATCTGTATGGAAAGTTTCAGGTTTCCCACAGTTCCCTCACCGGTGCTTCCCTGGTTATTTTGTCCCTTCTCACAGGCTTAATAGAGGCAGAATGGGGTTTGCAGAGCTGGCGTAATTGGACCCAGAGGTTGTTTTATATACAGACCCTGTATTTTACATTGCCTTTGTCTGCCTTAAACATCCCCTGTGGACCCGCACCGCATGTCTGAGGTAGTGTTTCACTGCCAGAGCTTAACGGCCGAAAATGCAGAAGTAAAAATGCTGAGGAGCTGTTGTCGGAGTTCAAGGGCAGATCAGACTCTGATAAGAACGAGATGACTTTAATAACTGAAATAAAGTTGGTGACCATGAAGGAAGTGAGAAGAATTTTGTAGAGCGTAAAACGTTGCTATGGTAACATCCTCCCAACCGGATTCAGTCAGTGATGGCACTAAATGGACAATTCTTCGTCGTAAACTGAACGAAACTGAAAGCTCTTATGAAAAACTTCACATTACTGTGTCGCCTCCTGGTCAGCTTGACTGTTTTTGTAGGGCTTTTTTTTTTTTGATTGGGGCCCTCTCAGACTGTTAGAGAAACAAAAAAGATGCCTGTGCCATGCTGGGGTGAGTTCAAGGTCAGCTCTTACTGAGGAGGTTGCATGCGTGGAGCGCTTAGCGATTATGTAAGGTGTATTTTAATACTCCAGGATCAGCTATGCTGGAAAGAGCTAATAAGTCTGGGGCGATTTTGAGTCGGTGTGTGGGCTCTTGATCTGACTCAGGAAATTATTATTAACCAATTAGAGTGTGGAGGCCAGGATGTACGTGCGCCTTGTCGACGCTGTACTGCTGTTTATCGCTGCTGCTTTGTGGGTGTTCACACAGAACGATGTCTTATCAGAGCATCTCTGCAAATGGTTCAGTTAGTTGTTAGTTTTATTTGGTTGGCACAAAATGTTTCAAGGTGGAGTTGGGAAACTCTGAGGGGGCTATATAGTGATATTAGGGTTGTAATGATGCTTTTAGGTTTGATAACATGCCCCAAATTAATATTTTCTTCAGAGCTCTAACTATGAACCCTACAGAAAAAATACTTCAAACCAAAGGAATGTATTTGTTTGTAAAGTAGTCCTCTTAAACTGCAGCGCAAGTCCGCTACCAAAACATACACAATGCAGCTCAATGCACAGTTTGATCACTGAAAGACTGCCAATGAAAGAATGAGAGACAAATCTGCAGTAGAATTAAACATTTAAAAAGTGTCACAATAAGCTTTTTTTTTAGCATATTGTAGGTAAAGGGCAGCTGGTGGCCTTGTGGTTAGAGCTTTGCCCCTGCAATCAGAAGGTCGTGGGTTCGTATCCTGTATTTTGCTAATTTGCGTGTGTCCAATTAATCTTATCCAAGCCCCCCCCTCACTCTTTTTGTTGGCTCCAGAATTATTCAAATGATTTAACATTAAAAATAACAGTCACTATTCCCAGTATTTGCTTAATAACGGTTTTGCTGGTGCTTTTTGATCATTACAAGTATAAGTATAATGATCAACTATGCAGAGTTGAGAAGAGTTTAGAAGGGGGATGATTACTACTGTTTTTATTTCCGGGGGGATGCCATCCCTCCTCACCCCCCCTGAAATAAAAACAGTAGAAATCATCCCCCTTCTAAAATGAACATCCCCCGTTCCATCCCTAGTTCTATTTTAAATAGTATAGTTCTACCATTTCAACATTCTGGGGTCTTTGTGCGTAGGATTACTGAGTAAAATACCGTGAGAGAGAGGCGCGTAAGTAAGCGGCATAGCAGAGGACAGTGGTGTTGTGATTTTGACATCATGGACACCTCGATCTGATGGACTGGCGAAAAGTAACGTTTTAGGTAAGTCAAGAGTCAGAAATATCAGTCATTATGTTTTGCATTTCGTCGCTGTCGGGCGGAAACCTCGTAACTCCACTTTTGACCTTTGTTGTTTTTTTCATAAATCGATATTATTGGTCAGTCTCCACACGGGTCTGTAAAATTTGGAAATTATTAACTAATGAAAAGTGTTGAAATTAGCTTGGGATTAAATCTCTTTCCTCCATTGAACACTACAGCTGTCGCCAAATCCTTGTAACTCCACCCCATCCAGCGGAGCCAAGCAGCAGAGCTAAAAGCTACGGCATCATTATTTAGCCAGAGTTTATGTACGATCTCATACCTGTACACCACGTGTGGTGTATTATAAAGTGAATTTAATGTTTTATTTACTATATTAATAAAAATATACTCATTGTTGTATTCAGTTTAGACTAGCTGCTGTTTTTTACTCCTTTCAGGAAGATGGCGCTATTGAGCCAGTTAGTA
>JBBJLR010092134.1:0-10318 GCA_037577145.1 Brachypetersius gabonensis | reverse complement strand
ACACTCAGTCTCTCCTCAACATCCTCCTCCCAACACACTCAGTCTCTCCTCAGCATCCTCCTCCCAACACACTCAGTTTCTCCTCAACATCCTCCACCCAACACACTCAGTCTCTCCTCAGCATCCCAACACACGTAAGAGTCTTTCCTTAGTACATGTCCAAACACTGTAGTGTCACCTCTCTGACTTTTCCTCCAAAAGGTCCCATTCGATCGGTCTCCAAACCATCAAACCATACAACACTAGACCTGCCGGTCACAAATCCCTTCTGCCACTCTTCTCCACCCGTTCCACCCTGACTGCACGTCATTCCTCACCTCTGTTTCACACTTCCCATTACTCCAAGAACTCCTCTACCTCCGCCAGCTGTATATCCTACATCCTCACCATTCCACTGTTCTCCCTCTTTCTCACAAAGATATTCAGCTTTAGTCCTACTGATGTTTATTTTTCTCCTTTCCATAGCATATCTCCATCTCTCCAAAGTCTAATTATTTTAATCTTTATCCATTAAAGGTGTTCGCAGATAGCTGCATGACGGTGCAGAGCTAAACTGTTGTACTCAGATTAAGGAGATATACTTAAATGTGTTGGTTTTGTGACATTATGGTTTGGCAGACTGCCAGTTTTTGTAGTTTATTTTCCAAATATGGACTATGGGTGAAGAAAACAAATGTACCACTTGATACAATATTTACAAACCATTAAAATTCCAGAAAATTGATGACATGGGCCCTTTAATATCACGAGCAGCACTGCAACTGCAGCCTCTCACTAACCCTTAGAATCAATCGGCCTGTTTCTTTAAACCACAGAAACCCGAGGAGCCCAGAAGAAGGAGAAGCTGCTTAGATTCTGACCACAGTAACATCATTTGACTTAAATAAGGGCCTAAATAAATCAGTAGCCCAAGTATCTGTTTGTTAAGCTGGTGTTTATTTTCATATTTAATGACTCTTAAGATGCCACAAGAACTCGAGAACACTCCTAACAGGTTATTCATTTTCAGCATAAAACTGAAATATCATAATATCACTGTAAAAAATCATGACAGCAAGCTTTTGTGGACAGCAAGCTTTCTATTAATTACAATATCTGATTTACTGTATTGTTTGTATTGTTTATATTGTTCAACCAGTGCCAACTGACACCTCACTCCAGCACATTCAGCTCACACACATAATCCGCCCAGTTTCTTTAGTAAATTCTGAGTCAAATTGCTTTCAGGCTTACTTTGTTAAATAAATTGTTGGACAAATGAATATATTGTTAAACCCCTACTGGTGAAGCTGTCAATCCATAAATTATATATGTATTAAAGTATGGAGCAAAACTGCTAAAGGCATGTCGATGTTTTCACAAAAAACACAAAACAGGCTGGATTGTACATTTTGAAACCTGCTGCTACACATTATTGATACCTACTAATCCAATGTTTCCTCTAAAACCAGAGGTATTAGAGGGAATTGCTTCCTCCTTTGTTGGAGTAACATCATCTGCTCCCCTGGGAAGGCTTTAGTCTAGATGTTGTGAGAATTTGATTGATGTTCTGGATCACACATGCCAGTCCAACTCATCCCAAAAAGCCGACACCTGTAATGCTCAGGCTGGAGTAAGAGGCCCAATATATATTTAGATTTTTTTTAAATAATAAATGATCAATTGATCAAATAAATAGACAAAAGTACTGGAAACAAAAAAAATGAATAAAATGGAAAGAACAGAAACAAAAAAAAGCTAAAAACTAAGAACTAAGATGAGCACGTCTTTAAAGAGGAGACATAAAAAGAAAAGAAAATTATTAGCTAAAGGGAAAGAGAGAAACTAAGAGGCAGGAGGAGAGAAACCGGAGTGGAGTTTAATGTGAGGGGAAGTGAGTGAGCGACGATCAAGTAATAATCGGAACACAGACTGAAAACGGAAGAGAAGATAAAGGCAAATTAGTGATCGAGAGTAAAAACAAAAGAGATTAATGGTGCAAAGAGATTCTGTGAACAATAAGGCGAGGAGATGTGGGGGGGGGAGAGGGAAGTAAGTCTGGAAGATAAATGGAATGCAGGAAGACGAGGAAAACGCGAGCTACACTAAGGCAATGGGAACTCATGACTCAGTATGAGTGGAGCGTGGCGAAGGGTTTAAATAGGAGTGTGATGAGGTGATTGTTGAGGTGAAGAGACAGGAGTGCTAAGGCACAGACAGGATGGAAAGTACCTCCCCTTGGTGGCAGCTACAAGGACGTGACACAATGCTTTAGCATGGAGTCAAACTATTTGCGCTCAACTGATCAAGTGTGTAAGTGATCAGTACACCTTAAAAGTAGAAGAATTTTGAACTCGTTCACAAAAACTGCTCAACATCGAAAAGGAACAGCCTTTAGTCTTCACTAAATGACAACAGCAGGGAAGGCTGCCCCACAAACACACACACGCTCTCCCGGAAGACGGCACGAAACACTGCTGACCGCAGCCAAAGTCAATGTTTGCTCAGTTTGCACAGCTCTGGCTCCTTGGGTTGCTAGCGCAATGCAACCATTAGTGTGTGAGAACAGACAGATAAACAGATTTCTAGAGCCTTCACACGTTCCAGCATCCATACAACCAAGTCAGATCCTTGGACGTCATTGGTAGATTTGAACCATCACTTTGAAAACTAGGTCAACAGTTTTGCCCCGTTTACATTAATCCCTCGCTTTTCACGGGGGTTACGTTCCAAGAGCACCCGCGTCGATTAAAAACTGTTATGCTTTTTTGGAAAAAAAATGCTAATAAACTGCCTATTTTTATAGTGTTAACCATAAATATGTCCCCAGTTTAATGCATTACCCTTAAAAATGTAAAGGTAAATAAATAATCAGAAAACTTTATTGCCATTAGCATTAGCAGTTAGCATTAGCAGAGTGCAAAGACTCGTACACTAAAGAAAGGTTGAAATAACTCTTTCTACCCACATGTTTAGACAGAGCACAGCTTACTAATACTAAATAAACTGAGATAACTGTTGAAAATTGGGGGGTGGGGGATTTTAAAACACTAAAATACGAGGACAATACATGGAGCAGTCGCGCTACATGCTGCAGCAGCTTCTACCTCTTTTTTTTTGGCGGTTGACAACTTTTCAGTGTATTACCGCGTTAGACTGAATCCGCGAATGCTGATCCAGGTCCGAGCGCCTAGTGAATGGGTCAAAGGTGACAAAGGCGAGGAAAAATTCCTCAGCTGGAGGCAGAAACCTTGAGTGGAACCAGGGGAACCTGTCCTTCTCAGGTCAACCCAGAGAGAAAGTGTCTTTATGGGGATAAATAACAAGAGAAGTCTTCATGAACAAGATTACAGACAGATCTACGTCTAACAGTGTTGGAACCACTAAGTTAATGGCTATTCTAGATTTAAAAATGTACTTTAGATAAACTATAGTTTAAATAGTTTGAGTTTCTAATCGACTACAATACATTTAAACCTGAATGTTAAATTTCTAGAGTGACTCCTTCAGTACAGTGTCGGACAGGGAGCTGTCCCTGTTTACCACCTGACAGAAATAAACTGGTTATGTTGGTGAATAAACGGTCATGTGATGCTTTACCAGTGGGAGAGCTCACTTAGCCATCTCTACCTAGATATCAAGGAGGACATTTTCTCTTTGGGTTTTTCAGGAACCCTATTCATCAACAAATAAAACTTTCTGAAGAAGGAACATTCCTTATAATACTTTGATCAGAATTTGATCAGACCTTCTCAGATAAGGTTCAGGTGAAGGTATGAAGCACAGTGCTAGTTGGGGTGTAATTTCCTTGTTAGCTACATCAGCCTCCAGCGCAAAAGACAGATATTAGGCTGACCTCATTTAGCACATGTGGTACAGTGGGTGTCTACACACGTGAGAGAGAGAATAACTGGCTGTGGGTGTGTGTACGAGTGTTTGGGGCGGAGGC
Source organism: Brachypetersius gabonensis (assembly GCA_037577145.1). Lineage (NCBI taxonomy): Eukaryota > Metazoa > Chordata > Actinopteri > Characiformes > Alestidae > Brachypetersius > Brachypetersius gabonensis. The sequence continues at coordinate 6,390 of JBBJLR010092134.1, read as the reverse complement.
AGCAAGACACATCTCCACAGGGACCCTCAACACACCCTCATATGTTCACAACTGTTATCAACAGGAAGCGTTAACATAATGGAAGACACCCACAGGATGCTCCTAATCACGCTCACTTTCTCTATCCACAGTGCTTCCGGTCTCAGAGGAGTCAGAGTGCATAGACAGAGCAAACACACATGTTTACACACAGTCAGGGGACACCAGACACACACACACGCACGCACGCACGCACGCACGCACGCACGCACGCACGCACGCACGCACGCACGCACGCACACACACACACACACAGTTTGGCAAATAAATATCACTGGTCAACAAAAAAAATGTGTTATCATCAGAAACCACCACACACTTTTCTAAACCAGTTTTTCATGCTGATCTCAGACCTGTTTTCAGCTTTTTTCAGTCACATCCACTTTTTGAATGATGAATAATATTAGATCTGCAACAGACTTGCATGCGTTTTTTATTAAAGCGCAGCCTATATATATATGGTTCAAAACTATATATGTATGCGTCTGTGTGCCTGTGCATGTAGCACTGAATAATGTTTATTTGATGCTTGTAAATAACTTCAAATAAACAAATATTCACTGCTGCTTTTTCAAAGGTCTATTAATAAACCTCAAATAAACAAACATTACTACAGTAAACTGCAGTGATGAGTTAGGTTTGCGTATTTGATATGCCCTCCTAACACTTTTAGAGGGCAGCACTGAGGGATGTTTATCGAAGGTTTATTAATAATGGGCTGTGATGAGTAATTTGACATCTGTCAACATCCTTAGAGGGCAGATATCTGACAGTAGAGGGTTAATTTATTTTTTTCTTTTATTTTATTGCTATATTTCGACTGTGAGCTGAATCGGGTCTAATCAATAAGCAAATCTAAAACAATATAATTGCAGTGCTGGTATTTTGACCATGCTATGTATGCAGTCCTACCCACCAAGACCAAGAAGGCTAACCATGTGGAACACCAAGGCAACAAGAAAAGAGAAAGCAGAAGCAGCAGCGGCAGGGACAGCCCACCGTTCTGAAGCAAGCCCCTCTAATACACAGCGATGCACTGGAAGTGAACCGCTTAAGTGCTTAAGACTCCATTACTTTTCCCACTCTGGATGTCAGGCTACAATGGAGCGTTTTACAATGTGGAAGTCCCTGGGCCGTGCGATTTAAATTGTTTGAGGGATTAAAGATTATTCCGGCCCATGAGCTGCCAAGAGGTAAGTGAAGCTCGCGGGACGGCCGCCGACAGCCCTATTACAGCCGTGATGAGATCAATAAAGCGCTCCCGGACCCAAACTCGAAGTCTCAGAGGACCAAAGAGCTGCAGTCTGGGTGATCCCTCACTGAACTCAGAAAACTCTCTCTCTCTCTCTCTCTCCCCCTCCCTCCCTCCTCTCTCTCTCTCCCTCCCTCCCTCCCTCTCTCTCTCTCTCCCTCCCTCTCTCTCTCTCTCTCTCCCTCCCTCTCTCTCTCTCTCTTCCCCTCCCTCCCTCTCTCTCTCTCTTCACCTCCTCCTCTCCCTCTCTTCTCTTCACCTCCCTCTCTCTCCTCTGCCCATCCCTCCCTCCCTCTTCCCCTGCCTCTCTTTTCTCTCTCTGTACATCCCTCTCACTCACTGTCTTTCCCCTCTCTCGTCCCCTCCCTCCCTGCATCCCTCTCTCTCCCCATCCCTCTCACTCACTCTCTTCCCCCTCTCTCTTAACCAACTGTTAATAAATGCAAACAGTACAGCATTCAACAAGGAACGACAAATTCAATACACAAACAAAAGAAGTCTATTAAAGAGATATGCTCAATACAGTGGCGCTGGAACCCCTGTGGGCCTTTCAGAGCAATATCTTCATCTACATCTAAAGCCAAATAGTGAAGACAGACCAGTGCTGTGGCCACAGACACTCAGAAATCCTCTGACAAGTCATTTACAAATACCCAGTGAACCTGACGAGTGTGCAGCTTCAAATAACAGGAAAACATTTATGCAAAGGATAGCTGGATGTTCCTAGAAGGTTTCTATGGTGACTATGGAAGCTGGTTGTTGCTAGATGGTTACTATGGCTGCTGGTTGTTACTAGATGGTTCCTATGGTTGCTGGTTGTAGATGGTTACTATGGTAGCTAGTTGTTACTGGATAGTTACTATGGTGACTATCATAGCTGGTTGTTCCTAGATGGTTGCTATGGCAGCTGGTTGTTACTAGATGGTTGTTATGGTAGCGAGTTGTTCCTAGATGGTGCAGTAGGCCTGCAGCATTGTGCAGGACCCATACTAATAATCACATTAATATTGCAACATTATTATTAGTAGTATGATTAGTACTCCTACTACCAATAATAAATAAACAAATAAATAAAGGAATGAAAATGCTACTAGTCAAAAGTTTGGACACACCTTCTATTTCAACGATTTCCTCTGAGTTTATTATGGGCTACATTGTAGATTAATACTGAAAACATCACCTGTTGCTCTGATGCAGCTTTGCACTCTCTTGGCATTTTTTCCCTCAGATTCATGAGGAATCGGCCTGGAATGGAGTTTAATTAACAGGAGTTTCTTCCTCAAGAGTTCATTAGTGGAGTTTCTCTCTTCTTACTGTGTTTGGGCTCATCAGCTGTGAGTCGGGTTGGTCCACAGTTAGTGATCCGGTTCCACTACGGTTCTACTGCACATTATGGCCAGAACCACTGAACTCAGCAAAAAACAACAGTCCATCATTCCCTGATTACAGAACAGAGTCTGGTGGGGTTTTTTTTTGTTTACTGTATAATTCCATGTGTTCCTTCATCATTTTGTTTGTTTTCAATATTAATCCACAATTTATTGTGGAAAAAACATTGAATGAGAAGGTGTGTCCAAACTTAGTGTACATACATACATTTGTTAGTGGATTCATTTATAATTAAAAAAATCTTCAGGAACATTCAGGTTTCACGTTGGGGTGGGAGACGCTGAACCCTTTGAAATGTGGCATCACCGGGGGGTCAATAATCCTAATCTTATTCCAAAAACTTTCCGATCATGCATGTGTTGAAGTGCCTGGAAGTAGTGTTGCTTTCGTCAACGAAAATTATGGCTAAATATCACTGTCAACGAATATTTATCACTTGACAATAACGAGGCGAGTCGCAGCGTAAACACTGGTCATGTGACGATAACTATAACGAAATATATCGTGTAATATGGTTTATGAATAAGAACAAGACTTAAATATGGTTTACAAAATAAAACTATGCTAAAATGTCTCTTCATTTTCGTTGATTAAAACAAGACGAGACTTTCTCCTGTACGATAGGGAGGGGACAAAAAGTACTGGGACGCTTGACGCTACATTCCAATACTATTTAGAGTGGCCAAAAGTATTGGAACGCCGGAAGAGAGAAATCACACACACACATCGTTTTGATAAGCAGCCTTTCTCATATCCATGCAAAAAAACTGATCCTAAATTGTTCTGATTTGGTTGTGTAGACTATATTTGTTCAGGAATTTAAAAAAAATATTCAGTCCAGCACACTGAGGGTGAAGACTTTCAGCAGTTTTACAAATGTGGGTTTTATGGCAACAGACACACATTTTCATTTTATCCGCATTTTCATTATATTTTTAGTGATGTGAGGTTATTTTATTTATTTATTTTATTTAAATGTATGTGTATGTACTTCTAAGGTCTAACATGTTTAGCTGGCAAAATAAATGTCGTAAATTCAAAAAGTGTCTGGAATGGATTGGACAGTATTCTTGAGTCTATAATGTAGCAATAATACAATAATAAGTGTGATGCCGCCATGTGGCTGCCGTTAGAGGCAGCCTTTGGGTTAATGTATTTAAGTTCTGTTTTGTGCACGTTCCACAGGGGTGTCTAAGTTTAGTTTGGTTTCAGGGTGGCGGCTGTTAGAGGCAGCCTTTAGGTTAACTTAGTTTAGTAGGAGTGTGAAGCTGCGTCCGAAATCGCGTACTTCCATACTATATAGTATGCGAAAAGCAGTATGCGAGGCGAGAAGTATGTCCGAATTCATAGTATTCGAAAAACAGTAGGCGAGAAGAACCCGGATGACCTACTGCTTCCGGCCGAATTCCATTCATACTACCGTCATTCATACTAGAACGTACTATTTTGACGGTAGATTAGTCAAATGTAGTACGTAGTATGTAGTATGTGATTTCAGATGCAGCCAGTGTGTGTGCATGATCGTTAGGTGTCAGGTGGAAGCTGAATCAGCTCAGCTGATGCACTTTTAGTTTAGGTTATGGTGAACGGGGATTGGCCAGGTGTAGGGCTAAAATCCTGACCGTTCCAGAGAATCAGTGCGTGGTCACCCAGTTTCTTGGGAGTTCTGGTAATGTGTGCTGGAGGGTAGGTGAACTATCACCTATACTACAGAGAAAACGTATCAAGGAAGGAAAAGTCGTAAGAAAGACTGTGAAACCGTATTGCGTTGTGGTCTGAGCTGGTGAGAGCCTGGTGTGAATGTGTTTGGAACTGTGTCTGGGAGGCATTATCGTCTAGGTAAAGCCGCCAGGACAGAAGGGACGCAAGCTCCACGTCGAGCAGAGATGAAGCACGGAGGAGAGAAGCTCGAGCAGCAAAGAGCAGTCAAAACATGAGTGGCACGTTTCTCTGGCGGCTGTGTTCCATCTATCGCTCTCTCTCTCTGCCTCTCTCTTTCTCTCTGTGTGTCTCTCTCTCTCTCTCTCTTTGTTCTGTTTCCCATTCAGGAGTGACTCTTTGCCTTGAGATCACACGTGGGAAGGTCATCCGACCTTACAGAGATCCTAGCAAAGAACAGAGGACAGTACGAGAGTAACCGTCCGAAGGTCACGGACTCAGAGACGGTCCTCTGAGGAATCACGTGGACTGAGGAAGTTCAGAGGAGTGAAGGGACTCCTCGAAGTAGTGAAGCTCCTCAGGATTTAGGATTGTTTGTGTTGGACTTTATGAACTTTTCGTTATAAAATAAACTGTCTCTCTGGAACCTTGCTGCTTGCTGCTGTGTCTCTCTCCCTCAGCCGACATGACAATAAGCTAACTTTGCTTAATTTGTGAAATAGATTTAACTAAAATAATATTTGGATTTTGTCTGTTCTACTATCTACTGTACTTATACTATACTGACTGGGTTAAATAGAAAAGGAGACTAAAATACAACTTTCATCGACCAAAACTAGATGAAAATAGTCGACTGAAACTCGACTAGACTAAAAAGAGTTTGGACGTGACTAAGACTAATAAAAACTAAAATGACAGCTTGACACTAAGACTAGAGTAAAACTAAAATTAAGACAAAAACAACACTACCTGGAAGAGAAAGACAGCAGGCAGAAGTTGGTTTATGTTGAATTATAAACTCACCTCTTTGGAGGCATCACTAGCCAGGGCGTGAGACAGGTGTGCGCTGAAGGTGCTCTTGCCGACGCCCCCTTTTCCAGATAAGACTAGAATCTTGTGCTTCACAGTGGCCATCTTCAGCTTGATTTCCTCTATGGCTAAGAGATGAGAGGGGTCCAGGAGTTAGCCAGCTCTCAGCATGAAGTGTATTTCTACTGTACGTATTTTTGAACACAGCAGGAAATTAGTGTGAAAAATAATTCAGAGACGGTGACACCTGCAAGGACAGACATTAAAACAAAAGTGGTAAAAAGCTGCCCTTAGGAAGAGTTCAGAGTGCTAGGAAAGGGAGGCTATTTGCAAAAAAGTGTTAGTTTATTTATATATATATGAGATAAAATGTTGGTATTAATATTGTGACCAAACAAAGCCGAGATAATAGCCAGCCCTGGGATTCGAACCCATGACCTTCTGATCGCAGAGGCAACTCCCTAACCACTAGATGGGTAATATTAGTACCTAGTATTGATTTCAGTAAAGTCCTAATGACACCCATCCCTGAATCTTTCTGATCTCAAATGTTCTCACTGACTTTTATTGCCGTTAAAAACTGCTTTTGACTTCAATTCCTCATCTGAGTGGGTTTTTCCTTCTGATCGAACTGCTCTCTCTCCACGACACACGTTTGTTGTTGTTCCTACTTTGTTCAGTATTGTTCAGATGAGTTACAGAAGGGAAGCACTATAATTAAGATGGGTGTGTCGCTACCTAGTTATAGTGAATAGTGTTGAAGACACAAACTGCTTTTAAGGTTACCAAATTCTCCACTTCCCATCTGCGGTGCTACTTTGTTTAAAAACAAATCTTTGATAAAATATGTGGTTCTGGGTCTAAATCTGATTTATGTTTGAAGTCGTTGTAAAAGCTTAACATATAGTTGTGGTCAAAAGTTTACACACACTTGTAAAGAACATGATCATGGCTCTCTTGAGTTTCCTGTTATTTCTACAACTCTGATTTTTCTCTGATAGAGTGATTGGAACAGATACTTC
>JBBJLR010092113.1:0-10318 GCA_037577145.1 Brachypetersius gabonensis | reverse complement strand
TTTGTGTTTTTTTCCTGGGGGGGTTTTTGAAACCCCCCCCCCCCCCCCCCCCCCCGCCCCGAGAATTTTTCAACAGTAATCTCAGTTTATTTAGTACTGGTATGCTGTGCTCTGTCTAAACGTGTGGGTAGAGTGAGTTATTTCAACATTTCTTGGTGTACAAGTCTTTGCTAACTGCTAATGCTAACGATTTTATAAGCAAAACTTGATTATTTCTTTTAATTTTCTTTAATGGTAATGCATTAAACTGAGAGCAAAATGAAATTAGTTTTCTGGGAGCAGATTTGGGGGCATATTTAGGGTTTACACTATAAATTGGCACTTTTTACCAAAACACAACGCTGTTTTTACTATACACAGGCGCTCTTTGAACGTAACCCCTGTCTGTACTGTCAGCACAACTCCAGGAATGTATACTCGGGCTCCTATTTTCACTTCACACTGTTTATACTGGCTATATGGAAGACTCTACACATTCCTCCACTCGTTTCTGTCCTTTTTATATACAACAATGCGGTGAGCTGTCCTCACACTCCAGACAGGTTAATCTCACACTTAACCCATTTTACACTTAGCACAGCTTTGTTTTCAATGTCAGGGGTGGCCAACTCCGGTCCTGGAGGTCTGTGGTCCAGCACATTGAGATTTCCCTGCTCAGAAACACCTGGTTCATCTCCCAGTTGATTATCCGGTTTAGTGAATGTGTTTAAGGAGAACCACCGTCAGACTGTGCTGGACGCCGAACCTCCAGGACCGGAGTTGCCCACCCCTGGTCTTATGCCCGTTACAATAAATGCATACTGTGGAACATGAGCGTCACCATTTCATCTCTGTATGATTATAAACAGTTGATACGACAAAGTTGACTTATCTGTACCCCACCCTGTATGCAGCTTCAAGATCCGAAGTCTGAAGATCCCAGGCGAACTGAGGAAGGCCAGAGTTAGCCAGGCCTGGAAAACTCTGGTCTAGTTTAGCTGTTCACATCCAGTTTTGGTTCTGGAGCCCCCTGTGCTGCGTATTTGCATTTAACACACAAGATTAGGGCTGCAACTATCGAATCTTTTTGGAATCGAGTATTCTGTCCATTTTTTCATCGGCTAAATCACACTTGTGTTTTTAAACAACTATATCAATAGTGGGTTATGCAACATGAAAGGCCTCTAAAATGAGCAGCAATTGGCTGTTATTCCTCACAAAAAAGGTTTTAATTCAAACAACACTTTTATTAGATCCAAACTTAAAACCTTTGGCTTATTGACTCCAGAACTAAGCATTTAATCAACCTTTCTGGGAAACATTTATAATGTACATTGTATCCTTATTAACAGTAAAGAAAACAAAAACGTCCTGTTATTTAGTAATTCTCATTTTCTCTGTATGCACTTTAAGATTTGTTTGTAAAATATAAAAATTATATATATTATGCTCCCGAGTTTAAACGTTGCTGATCAATTTGAATTAATTATTTATTAATTATTTTTAGCATTAAATGGCCAAAACTTGTTTACAGTTTAAATACGGATTATTGATGCACTTTAAGACTTTTCTGCTACAGATTAAAAAACAATTTTGCCGCCCTGTTTTTTCTTGTTGGCAATATTCGGCACGTTTTCACTACACTACAGGAGTGAGGAGGTCCAGCTGGTCTCCAGGTGCTTTTTGCAACTCTTCATTTTTCACAGCCAGTGTGCGCCACTAACTTACAATAACAGAACATTGATCGTTTTTTAACTTTAAAAATATACTTTCATATATGACCGGGAGAGCGGGCGGGAATAGTCAAATTCCGCGGGAGCGGGATTTAAAAAATAGTCCCGCAGCGCTTTACTTCATATCTCCTGCTCTGACCGGTGAGCTCTTCGGTGCAAAAAACCCCGACTTTCTGCGGCAAATAGCATGTTCCCTGGGTCACAGCGCCCCCTGCAGGTGGACTTTGAAGATGAATTAAACGAAGCATCGAGGCAAAAAACATTTTTTGTAATCGAATCATTAGAGTTACTCGAATAATCGTTTCAGCCCTACACAAGAACCAGCTACTTTAAAGAGCTCATTAAATCAGTGCCAAAATAACCCTTAATTGGTCCAATGGGTGGGCAACTTGAATTTTCACAAAGTGGACAATACAAAAGTAGCAACAAAACCTGTAGACAATCAAAGACTAATCAACATGAAAGGATCTGCACACTTTACAAATAATTGTGTAACTCCGTAGTTACACAGTGGGTATCTCCAGACATCTAGTAGTAGCAGATATTGAATGATCCTCACACCACACACATTTGTGATTTTCTGCTTATATCCAAGCAAAAAACACATTGAAAGTTTAGGACTACTCAGGAATGTACAGTGTAATATTTACAGAACAGTTGGAGCCGAAAGACGAGCCTGGTCTATAGAAGGCGTATGGGTTTGAGTGAGCTTTAATTTAAGTCATGCAGATTTATAGAAATGCTGCAGTTCTCTTCATACCTGGTAGACGCTGTTGGGGTTGGACACCTTGGGGATGCACTTCGGCTCCGGAGCTGAAAGAGTGCTGCTGCTACTGCTGCTCATCATGCTGCTGTTGAAACTCTCCTCGTCGGAGGACGTCCCAGAGTGGTAGTCCAATGAGGCCAGTTCCACGGCGTTGTTCACTCGGCGCGAAAACTCGCTGTCCCCCTTCTCCCCCTCCAGCAGGGTTATACACAGCGGGGCGTTTTTCTCCCCATACCTGTAAAAAGAGGTCAGGCCCGGCTCTTAGTCTGGCTCTTAGACTGTTAAATGCACAATTCTGATCTCATATCAGAATATCTTGGTAACGGTAACAGGTACAACAAAATTAGGTGCAGTTCTTGCAACGTCAAAGAATTAAATACTGAATAAAACAAGAAATTAAAAATATACATTTATTTTGTGTAACCATATGTAAATAAATATTACAAAAGGATTAAATATGAAATGAAGATCACTCAGCATAGAACCTTACTGCACGAATTGCACTGAAGTGGTTGAAGGCGATTAGGTTTCATTCAGCACCGTTAGAGCAAGTAGAAACTGCTGTCCATAGTTTAGTCAGCCCTAGTTCTCAAACCAGGCAAAAACAGCTTTAGTTTGTTGATCTCAGATTCAAACATATGACGCCTAATCACCTGCTTTAACAGGCATGTTGGACAGTTCCCCAAACTGTGCAGACACCATTATAAAAGATTCAGTCTCGTATTTTGTGGTCCAAAATTCACACAGTACTGAAGCAGGTATCCATTTACAGCAACCAACACAACTTACTGCAACAAATGTAAACATAACACTTATGACACATCAAGATTTACTAGACAGCTATAAAATCACTCAAGGGTGGTAGGAGACAAGGGAGTAGCAGTTTCCTGTGAAGCTAATGACCACAAAGTCGCAGGTTCAACACCCCTGCCCCCCATAACTAGTAACCGCAAGAACACCCCGCCCCTATAACTAGTAAACGCGAGACCGCCCCCCCATAACTAGCAACCACAAAAATGCCCCACCCCCATAACTAGTAACCGTGAGACCGCCCCCCCCCCCCATAACTAGTAACCGCAAGAGCACCCCGCCCCATAACTAAGGACTGCACCCATAAATTGAGCTGAGTCAAGTTTTATTTGACAGATTAATGTAGAATTAGAAAAATTCATTGATGGCAGAGGAAATTGCTTGTTTCAACTGCACACAGTCTCTAAATCCCAAGTGCCCATCCATATACACAAGGAGCCAGAGTGAGAATTGGTCCACCATATTTGGGGGGTACTGCCTTTTTTGGGGGGGGTACGGTACAGTACCACCCGTAATTCGAACCATGCAAAGAGCAGGTTGGGAGGAAAAAAAGAAAATGTATAATCCAGTCATTGGTGTTAATTTCACACCAAATTGTAACAAACTGCCAGAGACCTTGTTTATAGAATTCTGACCCAAAAGGTCATAGCAAACCATATAAACAAAGTTTTAGCGCAAGATATCAAAAGCACAACTCTTTGCAAGTTTACCGATAATAGATTACATCAGACATGGGTTCAGAGTCATTGATGGTAAACTATGATCCAAAACAGTCACTGCAAGCCATATAAAACACTCCAAAGACATACATATCTGTGTACTAGTGACCACATGGTGTACATGGTGGGACGGTCCCTTTAGAGGCATGAAATACTTTGCAGCAGAGAAATCGAGGGTCACGGTTTTGAGGGGAAGCAGACATCCAAAGAAAGTAATATTTCTAAAGGCTACATCAAAAAGTTCAACAACTTATGAATACACCACCTGAGACCTTATAGTTCTGGCCCAAGTGTTTATATTAAACCACAAAGCAAAGTTTATCATAAACATGACATGGGTTAAATGGTCATTGAGTGTTTGTTTGGCATTCTGGACACTTGTGATGGGAACCGGACAACCAAGGAGTTTTCCATGCCACCAAGGGCTGCAAAGATACACCATCGCAAACACAGCTTCAAACTTCACTGATCATTAAGAGAAAACCGCGCAACACTTTACAAACAGTTCTGGAGTACAATTATCAGATTATAAACATTACACATGAGACCTGAGTTCAAGGTCACTGACCGCAAATAAAATAGATTTGTATTGCAGAGATCACGACTTCTGGGTCCATCACCACCACCATGACTCCAAGTCTTTATGGTTCTAGCCAATTAACACAAATCCCAACGACCTACATCAATTAAGCGGAACTCTACTTAAAAACATCCGACTTAAACACCATTACGGCCTTCTAAACTGAATTTCAGACCCGTAAAAAGCATCAGAGGAGAAAGTCTGAGGTATTTAAGTACGTTACCGGCATGACACTTCTCCTGGGTCGACCCAAATGGTGAGCTCTTTCGGCAAACCCAGGTCTTCGTAGTCCACACCGCTCTGTCTGCAGGCCCGCTCGATGGTGGGATCCCTCACCTGGGACCTGTTCATCCTCAGACACCTGAAAGCAGAAGAGTACAGTCATTTAAAACTGAAACAAACCACTGCGACATCTTCCACGCTCACTTCCCAGGCCTCACCGGAAAGCCTGTCCTTTGCAAGGGTTCTCGGGGTACCAGTGGCTTTTATAGTTCTCAAACAGAACAGAAGACAAAGCCACAGCGAACTTCCCCCGCCGCAAACGGTCAAGCTTCCCGTGTTTCTTCGCCAGTCTCGCCACAAAGAAAACAGTGGCTGCAATCTCTTCCTTCATTTTTCCACAGGACAAACTACAGCCAACCTTCCGTAAATCTAAAAGTTTAATAAAACGGGAAATAAAACAAAGACTATTCCAAACAAACAGACTTACGCGTTTAAAAAAATAGTTAAAGTGGCAGAGACTGTTCAAACCCACAGATCAGGAGATCCACCAAACCGAGAAAGAGAAAAGCTGCACAATTAAGCGACAAAATAACCAATAAACAGCTAATTGCGTGTTTCACCAGGTGTTTCAAATCGGGAGACTTCATCAGTTGTTACGGGTATTTGACCAGTAGATGGCGCCAAAGCAGAGATTTTCCACGCTCCTCGTATCTGTCCCTGTAACATGTGCTACAAGCTTTACTTGACAAACTAATGTTTGAGTAAAAACATACAATTAATTGATCGCAGAGGAAATTGCTTAAACTGTCTAAATCCATAAATGCACTTCTATGTACACAAAGAGCAATTTGGGAGAACAAAAGGAAAATTCATAATCCAGTCGTTCAGGCTGGTGTCAATTTCACACCAAATTGTTACAAACACTGTTAGAGACATCGTTTATAGTAGTTGTGACCCAAAAGGTCATAGCAAACCATATCAACAGGGCTTTATATTTTACTTGGAATTACATTTACATTTAGGGCATTTAGCAGACGCTCCAGAGCAACAGAGTTTACATCTGAGCAGAATCCACATCTGCTCTTCAGACCTGTAAAGTCTTGCTAAAATCAACATCCACTATTCAACCAAGTTACACACTTTAACAACTCCTGTGGAAGAAACGTTAGAGGTCAAAGACAAAGAAAGGATGGAATGGAGTTAAGTGCGTAAAGGCTTTTTAAATAAATATAGAGAAGAAGAAATTAATAAAAATAAGATGAGGTCTAGTTAGTCACCAGGATTCACCTTGTTGGGGTAAAAATATTACTTTCTGCCTCTTGAACTATCTTTGGTACTATAGTGAGTAGATGAAATGGGAATGTTTACATTTGTGAGACTAGCTTGTAGAATGACTGTTTTATTATAGCGTGTCTTCGAGAAGCTCTGGACTTCGCTTTGTCCCACTTAAGCCCAACAGATTCAGTCTCACTTCATCATCCGTCCGCTCCGTCATCCAACCTCCGACTGAACTCTTTCCCGTTTTCCGTTTTTAAAGAAAAAAAAACAAAGCCTCAACAGTTACTGTACTCAGGTCCTCCAGTGAGTTTAGATGGAAAATGGAATTGATTTTAATTAGTAAATAGGACGTATGTCTTTTGAATGTTTTTCTGCTTGTATTCTAATTTTATTAATGTTTTTACGTTTTTGGTTTTGGTTTAATTTTTGTTTTATTGGTTTGTGTTGTACAGCACTGTGGCAAACGAACTGTTTTTGAATTGGGATCTATTAATTAAATTTACTTACTTTTCAGAGACTGCTTCATCACAAACTGTGCTGTCCTTTATTTTCTCTCTCTCTCTCTCTCTCTCTCTCTCTCTCTCTCTCTCTCTCTCTGTTCCTGTCTGTGTGTGTGTCTCTCTGCCTCTCTCTCTCGATCTGCCTCCCTCCCTTTCTCTCTTTGTCTTTCTGTCTCTATCTCTCTGTCTCTCTGTCTCTCTTCCTCTGCCTCTCTCTCTCTGTCTTTCTGTCTCTATCTCTCTGTCTTTCTCTCTCTCTGTCTTTCTGTCTCTATCTCTCTGGCTCTCTTCCTCTGCCTCTCTCTCTCTCTCTCTCTCTCTGTCTTTCTGTCTCTATCTCTCTATATCTCTCTGTCTCTCTTCCTTTGCCTCTCTCTCTCCCTCTCTCTCCTTCTTTCTCTCTCTCTCTCCCTTTCTCTCCCTCTATTTCTCGCTGTGAAAGTTGTTTGAAGTTTAAGTAGATGAAGCTGTAGATGTTCTCCTCGGTGACGGTCTCAGCAGTTCTAACAGTCAGTCAATGTTTGTTCCACCACCATAATTATTTCCAACATGTGAAATTGGTCTCAGTGATTAAATTCAAATCAACTTCCAAATCTGGACAGTTTTGATCCATAATGTTGTTAAAGAGGAGAAACTGAGAACTGAGGAGAACATCAGAAAAACTTCTGTCTTCAGTTTTTTTTCTCTTTCACTCCTTATTTCTCCTAAAGGGGAGTTTAGGAGCAACAAGTCAGACTCAGTAAGCTCAATAAAAGATGATTTATTTCTGATCAGACATAAATCTGGGTCGTGATTCTTCCTCAGGGTTTGCCTGAAATGCTGCTTCAGTTCAGTTCAAACCATTTAGCAGTTTTCAGTAAAATGTTCTGATTCTGATTCTAATGTCCTTCGTACTGTTAATTTGTGTCCTTGTGTCCTGATTCTAATGTCCTTTGTGAATAGAAGCAAATTCCCTTCTTTACGGAAATCATAATTCATTTCTGACAGAGTTTTTCAAATTTTACTTGAATGTAGAGAAAGTAATTTCTTGTTTTGTTTTTTATTTGTTAATGAATAGATGTGAAAATTAGTGCTTGGATATTGAAATGCACCACAGCAGTCGGTTTATTTGGTTAAACTGTTAATGTTTTGGTCTCAGGGCAGGTCTGGACACGTCTGGAAACATTGAGTCAGTGGTTCCTCTAGTAACCTGGTCCAGCAAACCTTTTGTCCACAGTCACCACGTCCACCAACAGAAACACGGCAGGTTTCTCAGACTGAGTTACTTCGTCTCTAAGGAGTGGCTGAGCGTTTTTGTTTCTTCCTTCTGTCTGAACTGGCCCAACAATAGCAGGTTAAACGTTCTTCGGGCAACAATTACCTTGATCCTCTGGCCAAGACGTTACAACGGCGCAGGTAAGAAGGTCCTTTAACAGAGCTGGAGATCATTAACCAGGCGCTTTTCTCCAAGGACAGAAGGCGGCACATTCACAAGCAGAAGCCTGTTTTTAACTTCAAGTCTGATTTGTTCATTTATTCACGACCTTTATTTTACCAGCAAGGCTTTAAGAGCAGTTTCTTATTCACAGTGACAGTCTGGTGAGGCCCGAAAAGCACAAACAAAACCAAACAGGTGAACAAAAAATCATGAAAAATTGAAAAAAAAAAAGGCAAAAAAACATGAAAAATGACAAAAAAACTAAATAGGCAAAACTAATTTAGACAGTAGAAGTAGAACATTGCAAGCCATAACACATAGAAATATAAACAGGTTTAACCATTTTTTGTAATGAATTCCAGTCATTAGTAGCAACAGATTGAAATGACCGGGCTATCTAAAGAAAAGACAAGGCCGTGTTTCTATGTGGTGATGGAAATTCTCCGCTATAACTGAGTTAAACCAGGGAGTGTGTAGCCAGGAATAGTTTCTTAAATAAGTATGAAGCAATGAATGTAAGCACAAGTCTGCAAAGAAGGCCATAAAGAGCAGTAGTGTGTATTATAGTGGGCAATTTAACATATATGACAGATTGAAAGACTGTATCAAGCCTTTGCAGCTTTCCTTTGCCAGACAGCTGTACGGCTGGCATTATGTAGCGTCCTCGTAATCAAATAAGGGATGTTTGGTCATTTGAACAATCATTTGTTTGGTAGCAGATGTAGAAATGGATGATATTCAAAGAGAAATCAAGCTTTTGCCTTGAACATAGACTGAGAAACTGTGAGAAAATGACAATTTACTACCAAACTAGAGATTCAGGTGTTCAGGCAATAACCTATTTGACAGTAATTCCATCTCGGTGGTAATATACGAGGTTGGGGGAAGTACAGTCCTTAGCAGCAACATATTGGAATGACAACAGCCTTTATTGTATTGTAAAGAGAAGACCATTTTTTGTATGTTGTCGTGGAAATGGTAGGTAATAATTAAAGGTGAGAAAAGCCGAGAAGTGTTTTATACATCAGCATGAAGCACCGAATGTTACAACGAGTTTGTAAGAAGGGAAATTCGATGGGTGTGTATTAAAGGGGGCATATGTAACAAATCAAACAACAGAATGATAGATTATATCAATCTGGAAAGTCAGCTGTTCCATAGATTGCATCAAATAAGGTTAAGGGACATACAGTGTCTTTTCAACCCAATCTATTTACCTCAGTTTTGATGGTGTTCTTTGAGGTTAGTAAAGTCAAAGGGAACTTTATTGTCATCTCAGCAATAAACATGCAGGTAGTATCCATGCTTCAGATTTTACAGATTACAAAAAGACACAATACACATATAAAAATAAAATGTAAATATAAACTCCAAACTAGAAGTCAAAAGGTGCAGTTTGGTAGAGTATGTGTAATCTTTCAAAAAAGTTGTGCAAAAGTTGTGGAAAGGAACAATATACTGGAATTAAATTTTGTTCTTTATTTTGCAACAGATCAGCAGTGGTTAAAATAAATAAATATCCAATCAATCTATTGTATCTGAGACAATAAAAAAGCACAAGTAAAACAGTAAATGGCTGCTGTATTTTTAGAAAACTATTTTATCAGCAGCAGCAGAACCGTATCATCAGTACAATATATAATATAATAATATAATATATAATAATATAATATTACTATATAATAATATAATATGTAATGTATATGAGAGATAATGAATGATAATGTATATATAATGAACATGAGAGATATGAACAACATTCGAAATATTATTCATGAATATTAAAAAAAAAGAGAATGGGGCCGAGTATTGAGTCCAGGGGGACTCCCATAGTAAACAATGCTCCAGTGAAGTTCTTAAAAGAAAAGTCTAATTTGAAGTATCTCCTGAAGGTATTTGAGGCTACAGAAATGCAATAGAACTTACAAAGTAAATCAGGGAATAATATTTTCATAGTAAGTAATAGAGAAGGTAAGATTTTATTACTCACTATTCTTTCCTTTGGGAAAAGGAAAGAATAATAAGATAAATAAGTTTTGAGAACGTGAAGAAGACCAAATTCGGGGTTTTAAATTAACTCTGCTTCTTAATTTCTTTTAACTTCTTTTTTGGTTCTTTCATCCATCTTCTAGATTAAAAGACAATTCAGAATAAGATCTTCTCAGTCCAGCCTGTTTCTCCTAAACAGAACTGAGATCAGTTTAACATCAATCTGAGATTCTGAGCATTTTCTCCCACTTCTTAAACTCCGCTCCTGAGAAAGAGCTTCTCTAATCTCAGCCCGATCCCAGTTTAAGATCTTCAGATCAAACCT
>JBBJLR010092082.1:0-10319 GCA_037577145.1 Brachypetersius gabonensis | reverse complement strand
CAACATTTCTAAAGAATGCTTTCAGCACCTTGTTGAATCAATGCCACGTAGAATTAAGGCAGTTCTGAAGGCGAAAGTGGGTCAAATACCGTATTAGTATGGTGTTCCTAATAATCCTTTAGGTGAGTGTAAGTCAAATGAGGTGACCAGGTGTAAATGGGACCAGCAATGTAAAATGCAATTAAGTTTCTTTTTTCTATGTGCCACAGAAGAAAATATTAACAATTAGCTGCAGTTTAAAGCAAGTAACCAATGCTTAGCATAAAGATGCCTATCGTGAAAAAGCAGAAGTTAATATGCCGGTAATGTTGCCTGGCTGAGCCAACATTTTTGAAAAATCTCATTAAATTTCAAGAGTGTGTAACTCCTAAAGAATATGAGCTAGGCTAGAGGTTTTTTTTATTTTTCATACCAGGTTACAGGCAAACATAATGCCATACATTGGTTGAGTTCTGAGATGGTTGAGCATGGGTGACACCAAATATTGTGAGTTGAGCCAGAATGGCCCGGCAGTGTTTATGACCGTTTATTGCACATAATAATCCCCGATGGTAAAAACCTTCATATTTTGTGAATCGTTTTTTTGTAATATATTCCTAGCTCAACTAAAATCTAAAAAGACACACAAAACTAGGTTAAAGCAGCACTATTTAATGTATTTTCTTTGCCTGAGGAATAATTTGCAGCTGTGAACCAAGACATGATTCACATATGACTGCCCTCTACTGGAAAGTGACCAAAGTGCATTTTCACAAACCTTTGCAGCTACCCTTTACTGCTGGGGTCGAGACACAGACAAACCTACAATTACATGGACTAAGGAACAGGGGATGAGACAACTTGACATTGTGTGCAATTAAAATAGAGGGAGCTTGTCCAGTTGGTAACCATTATCACCTTACTTGTCTGCTTAACAGGTATGACATCTGTAGCAGCTGAAAATGATATCATGCTTCAACACTTTCCTAACATGAGCAGGTGGTGAATACATCCTCCTCTGCCTCCTCCTCATCTGGATCGATAACAGTGAGGTCGTCTTTGTTAGACAGCAGATAGCTGTCCAGCTCTTTACCGTTGGCTAGCAGCGCCAGCTCAGTCAACCGAGTGAATGACTGGGAATGACACAGCACAAACAGTAATAGTAACCTTATATTAGTCAGATTACAGTAAAACAATATCCGCTGTATGGAAGCATGTCAAAAGAAAACTAGACATCAAGACATTAGAGCAGAAGAACCTAAACTGACCTCTTTAATGTGGTAATTGGTACGAGCACTCGTCTCAAAGAAATCCATTCCATAAGACTTGGCAAGCTGCAATATGCAAATTAGGTTGTAATTCTTTCAACTGTCTAGATACAAGTGCTCCATAAAACAACACATAATGTAAAATTTAATCACAAAAGACATTAATGTACAATATACTTCAGTAATGCAATAGCATTTACAAATTACAAGTTTCACAAGCTTCTCATATTACAACAATAACAGTGCAACTGCAAGCCAAGAGCTAATTTATACTGTAATACTACCATGTGGGGGAAGAGTTTAGTGCATGGATGGCAAAAACAACGTTTTTCCTAAAGCGAGCCCTTCTTTACCGCAATGTCCTGTATCTATCCCCAAATGGAAAAAACGTGAAGTGATGATACATTGTGTTATTAGTTGGGTGGGACCATTACAACTGTGTGTACTTTCTGTGTTAGGGCAGATGATGCAAGATGTAACAGATTTGGAGTGGTCAGACCAAACCTTTTGCCAGCTGTACGCGATATTTTGATTAATTTAATTTTAACCAGACAATTTAATTTTGGTTTAACGTCCTCCCCTTCAATGTCAAAACCGTCTTTTCAGGCCCACCATCACTCCTGGAGAATAAGAGTGGAGGTAGTTAAATACTTGCGTCAACAATAATCTTGGACAATAATCTTAACTTCGACTAAAACACCTACAAGGTACACAGACACTTGTAAACAATGTCTCTCAATTCACTGCAAATGTAAACCTGTTCAACCTCATCTCCTACTCCAATTGCATTCTTAACACACCCTGTGCTCAAAGCCCAAAATTCACTGGCCAGAAGAGACAACATAAATAACTGTGACAAACAATAACTGAATATACATTTTTGCAAAGGTTTAGTTATGCATTTGGGAAAAAACGCCTTTGCCTGCTCTCTCACAGCAAATGGAACACCAATAGATGTATGAAGCTCAATAGATGTATGAAGCTTTAATTTAACTTTAGGGAGAGAGACAGCCTAAATGCCAAGATACAAGAGCGTTTCTTACCCCTGAGGAAAGGTCTCCAAACTGTAACGTGTACAAGATAAAAATGAACCAAGGAACAAATGAGTGTCTTGCCCTAACACTTTGAGATCAATAAATTGGCACCTTGTTCCCCTGCTCTATGGACACCTGTCTTCTGTGCTCCTCATCACACTTGTTCCCTATGAGAACCTTCTGCACTGTGTGTGGTGCATACTAGAGAAAGAAGAACAGAGGGCATCATTACTGCAGTGGAAAACAATAAAACAATCTTCAAAAGTGGGACAATAATGAGAATAAGTCCTCGTTCACACGGACGTCTGAACCAGACGTTTTTCTGGCGTTCGTGACTCCAGGTGAGCTCCTATTGATCGCCGCACGTTTTTCTGCTCATTGAAGCGAATCAAAGCGTCCACACGGCGTTCACCCGCCGTTCGGCCGCTGCGCGTTCGGATGCCGTCAAATAAACGCTGCATGCAACGTTTTCTTGATGTCAAAATAATAACGAAACTACAGATCGGGCATCAGACTGGCGTTAAACGGCATCAGACAGCAGTCGAACACTTTGCTGATGTTGATCAAGCGGCGCTACCAAACGCCACAAAAACGCCTATGGAGTTCAGAGCGCCTTCATTTTGAACGTCCGTGTGGACGAGGCCTTAGCCTTACCTCATCAATGTCACTAGCCCACTTCACTATATGCTGGAAGGAGGGGGCGCTGGTGATGTCATACACGAGGAATATTCCCTGTTAACAAATAAAAATCTGACCACACTGTCCAAAGAACCTGGATGTAAAACATACCAGTCATCTTGACTTGCTACTAGTAGTTTAATGATCCTGCTACGTGTCCCCAAACATGTCCAGCAAATGCACAGAGCTACGTGTAAAAAGTTTGTAAATTTATCCCCAAGTCTAAACCTATAATAGTTTCTACACAATGGACTCATGATCCGCATACCAACCTGTGCTCGTCTGTAGTATTGCTTGGTAATAGTCTGGTACCTCTCCTGTCCAGCTGTGTCCCTGTGAGGGACAGATATGCATGCAAAAGTAATTGTCTATCTCAAATGCACACGATGAAGAATAAGTCACACGAAGAATAATGATATGTCATTTTTATGTTTTACCCCCTACTCTACACTACATCCACTTAAACAGGACAATATATATGTGCAATATGCAGTTGATTCTTTAAATACAAACAAATATTAGCAGTATATTTAAAAAGAATCGGTAGGAGAATATTCTCCTACCAACAAATATCTCTATTTTTTTTCCAATTAAGACTTTTTTTAAATTTCACTCACCATATCTGTATTCGTACTTTGCTTCCATCCACTTCCAGTGTTTTCATTTTGAAATCCACTCCTGGAGACAGATAAAAATGACATAAATTTCAGTGTCTACACTATATGGACAAAGGTACTCAGACACCAGTCAAGTTCTTCAAGACCAAACTCTTTATGGACCTTGGTTTGTGCACTGGGGCACAGTCATGCTGGAATAGAAAAGGTTTTTCCCCAAACTGTGTCCACAAAGCATGATGATGTTTACTAAAGCATTGTGAGACCTAGCCCAAGTCCTGAAAAACAGGTGTGTCCCAATACTTCTGTCCACATAGTGTACAGATGTATTCCCACAGGTTGTGTGGTTATTTGCGGACTTTATCTTCGCAGCAGCAGGCACAGGTTCACCAGGTGCCATATAAAGACCCAAACAGTGACAGAAAACATACAAGGAGGAATTCACAGATGGTTAATAACTAGTATGGAAAATTAGTAGACTGGTGTATGGACAGGTTTCAGACACACGGCCAGCAGACAGATATTATTTTACAACATTTGGACCACATTTCGAGTGTATAACGTGCTCTTACCGATGGTGGAAACATGCTGGGGGAGGAATTCGTTGTCTGTGAACCTGCACAACAGACAGGTTTTCCCCACACCGGAGTCTCCTAACAGCAGGAGTCTGAGGAGAACATCGTACTGCTTCGCCATAGCCTGGACGGAGAAACGCTGGAGGGCTTATGCTAAAAGCTCAAAAAATAAACAAAAACAACTAATTCCGCTCGCTGTCCTCCTTCATGCTTCCTACACTGGAGCCGACCGTCACTTACAACTCAGACAAAACTCTCCCGAGCCATTGTGAAGCCGGAGGGGGAGGAAAATATGACTTTCCCCCTTCATTTCAGCGTCTCTCCCTTTAGACCGAAAGCAGCCATGAAGCAGCCCGTTACTTTTAAAGGTCTGGGTGCGTGGAGGCGTTTCAAGTCATACTCTACCTTACTTGTTTAGTACTTTATATCGTTATTTACGTCCCATAACTAAGAACATGTTACTTTTCTAAAACGGTATCTTACTAACATTAACCCCTACTGTTTTTGTGACAAAATTAGTTTTTTTACTAGTTTGTAGAATTATTTTAAATTATTTACTTATTTTTAAACAAGTTATAATTAATATAACTTTAATTGTTAATGATTAATGGTTAATGGGCTATAAAAAAAACATGTTCATTAATTTATTTGCACAGAATCACTTACAGTTTAAGGGCTCTGTCACTTTTATGCAAATAAGCTGTTGCTGGCCACGCCCCATCCATCCCACGCTTAAGCTGCGCATTTACCACACGTGAAAATGGCAGAAAACTGGCGCTATCCAGCCCTGCATGTTCGACCACGAGTCAGACGCAGATCCTGTAGCCATAGCGTTCGGCTTCTTATGTGTAGTGATGGCGAGATGAAGCTTCATTACATCTTGAAGCCTTCCAGTCAAATGTGTTGAAAAATGTTGAACAGTTCAGAATCTGTTGTGCTTACGTTTTCACCGAGACATGGCTCAACGACGGCGAGACAGCTACAGCTATTTAGTTATTGTTCCGAAGCTACCATGCTGATCTCGAGTTACTGCTCACCGCTGCTGGAGCTGATGTCTGTTAGATGTAGGCCATTTTATTTACAGAGAGAATTCACCACAGTGCTCATGGTCGCGGTGTACATTCCACCCAGCGCTAACACAAACAACGCACTACCAGAACTGTACGGAGCCATCAGTCGGCTCCAAAACTCATTTCCTGAAGGGCTGTGCGTTATTGCTGGTGATATGAATCACGCGAACCTCAAGTCAGTTCTCCCCAAATTCTGCCAACACGTGGACTTTCCGACTAGGGGTGCGAACACCCTGGACTGTTTACACATACATTCTGCGCCGTGCTGAGCCCCGGCCCCCCTCTGATTCTCCGATCACGTTTCCATCATGTGCGTCCCAGCCTACAGACCGCTTGTCAGACGTGCCAGGCCCATCAAAAAGCAGACAAATAGCTGTCCCCCAGGAGCCATCTCTGCTCTTCAGGACTGTTTCAAGCTCACTGACTGGGACATGTTTATGGAGACTGCAACCTACAGGGGCTCTACCAACCTGGAGGAGTACACAGAGTCGGTCACTGGCTACATCAGCAAATGCATTGAAATGCAGCGTATCCAAGAACATCACCACACGTTCCAGAAGCCGTGGATGACTGCAGAGGTGCGCACGCTGTTGAGAACCCGAGACAACGCCTTCAAATCAGGTGACCAGGCTGCCGTGAGAACAGCAAGGGCCAACCTGTCCAGGGCCATTAGAGCTGCAAAGCGCGCCCACGCCCAGAGAATCCACAGCCGCTTCAAGGACACTGGGGATGTACAGTGCAGGTTGCAGTGCATCCAGGCCATCACCAACTACAGGGCATTTCCACCTGCCTGTGATAGTGAGACCTCACTTCCAGATGTGCTGAACAGCTTCTACGCATGGTTTGAAGCCCAAAATGACAAGGCAGTGAGGAAGTCCACCCCACTTCCCAGCGACCAGGTACTCTGACTGTTGCCGATGTGAGGAAATCTCTACTCAGAGTCAACCCACGAAAATCTGCTGGACCTGACAACATTCCTGGTTGCGTGCTTAGAGGATGTGCAGAACAGCTGGCAGATGTTCTCACAAACATCTTCAACATCTCTATGAGCACCACTGTCATCCCAACATGCTTCAAAACCACCACCATCATCCCAGGGGCAAAGAAATCATCAGTGTCCCCCTTAATGACTATCGTCCCGTCACACTCACACCCATCATCATGAAGTGCTTCGATGGGCTCATCATGAGGTACATCAAGACACAACTGCCTCCCTCACTGGAATCCTTGCAGTTTGCATACCATCCCAACCGCTCCACAGATGATTCCATCAACACCACCCATCACCTGGCCCTCACTCACCTGGACAAAAGGACACTTATGTTAGAATGCTGTTCATAGACTTCAGTTCTGCATTCACCCCCATCATTCCTCAGCATCTGATAGGGAAGCTGGGACTGCTGGGCCTAAACACCTCCCTCTGCAACTGGGTGCTGGACTTCCTGACTGGGAGACCCCAATCAGTCAGGATTGGGATCTCCAGCACCACCACGCTGAACACAGGGGCCCCAGGGCTGAACACAGGGCCCCCCCAGGGCTGAACACAGGGCCCCCCCAGGGCTGAACACAGGGGCCCCCAGGGCTGAACACAGGGGCTCACCAGGGCTGTGTGCTTAGCCCTCTATTGTTCATGCTGCTGACCCACTACTGTGCAGCAATGCACAGATCAAACCACATCATCAAGTTCGCTGATGACACAACTGTGGTAGGTTTGATCAGCGGGAACAACGAGGCGGTGAACAGAGAGGAGGTGAAGGACTGGTGCAGAGCCAATAATCTGTCCCTGAACATGGAGAAAACAAAGGAGATGGTTCAGAAGGGAACAACATGATCACTCTCCGCTGAGCATCGACAGCTCCTCAGTGGAGATCGTTCCTTGGTGTTCACATCACAGAGAACCTCACGTGGACCTCACCAAGAAGGCCCAGCAGCTTCTCTACTTCCTGCAGAGACTAAGGAGAGCGCGCACACCCCCCTCCCATCCTCACCATGTTCTAGAGAGGGACCACAGAGAGGATTTTCATACCCCTTTCCCAGTTGTAAAGCACTGAACCGGCACCTAAACTCTGCTGGTCTCGTAGCGAGAACCCGTGATGTCACAAACAGTAAGCGGAGTGACAGGTAGCTTTAGAAAAAATATGGCGGAGGGCCAAAGTCCGTTAATTTGGAGCACGGAAGAAATTAAAGCTCTTTTAGCTATGTGGACATCAGCGGAGACACAAAGAGAAATAACGGTCAAGCAGGATTTCAGTTCGGCCATGTTTGTTTCTGTTTTAGTGGGCGTGGCCTGTGACGTATTATCGTTTGGCTCCGTTGAGCTCCTGTCTAGTGGAAATGCGGGCCGGTTCTCTGAAGGTTCCCAGTTCGGCACCGGCCGAACCAGTGCACAGAGAGCCAACAGTGTCCTGTTAATCTGATTAACAAGTTATGGGGACGTTTTAGTTTCATTTAGTTGTGTTATTTAGTTGTTTTGTGTTTTCTTCGAAAAGCATATGAAGTAATATTCTGAACCTTTAGGCTTTAATAACATATAGTTTTGCACACTACTGGGGAGCCATCTTCACCTTCTGATGTTGTTTACTTTGTTTACTTAAGTCAGACTTTCTCTCGGCTCTCAGTAGTAGATGTCCAGCAAGCAGGTGTGGTCATTTGACACTGGCATTACAAGAATCACATATCTAGTTGATACATTTGTTCTATATTGTGTCCTGTTTGTGTCTGTCCTCAGTGCTGTCTTGCCCAGACCCTGGCACGGTGGAGCACAGCCGCAGGGTAACGTCCGGCCCTCGTCTCATCGTGGGCTCCACAGTGCAGTACATCTGTAACAAGGGCTACTCGCTGTCCGGCAACAGCCTCCTCTCCTGCTACCATCATGACTCCAGCGGTCCCAAGTGGAGTGAAAAACTCCCCAAATGCATTGGTGAGTACCTCCGAAGGCCTGAAGGGCCGACCACAATTCATGAAGTGTAATGAGAGTTGATTGATTAAGAGATTGACTAAACTAATTTGTGACACTTTCATTAGAAACCATTTGCTGTTAGTGCATCTTTCCATGTGAGAAATACAGCAGCAGACTGAGAGCTGAGTTAATTTAAAACCAGTAGTATACTTACTTGAACATTCATTCATTCATTCATTCATTCATTTTCTGTAACTGCCAGCATGTGAATTCACATGGCTACCAGACTTCCTCTTATTTCAACAGAGGTTTAGTAGCAGTTTCTTCATTGGATTTTTTAATTAAAAAAACCACGCAAAATCATTGCATTTATGTTTTTTCTATTTTGACTGGCATCTACTGGCCAAGCAGCATCGTTCTGTTGAGGCGTGAATTGTTTTCACAATAGCAGGGAGGTTCTTGCTCCACATTGCTCCCTAACAGCTCAACACAGTTATATTCTCAACAGGGTTAAATTTCACAGAGAGTCAGCGCTGTTCTAAGTAATCTGATAACAAAGTAACAGGAAAGTTATATTTTCTTTAACTTTAGATTCAGACTGCCTCAGTTTAGCTTTGTTTGTCCAAAAGCTTTTTCACCACTCTTTTTCCAAAATTATTAGCAATTTCTTAATTGCCTTTGAATGCAAATTACACCCAAATCACTGCATTTAAGTTCACCTCACGTCATATACGCAACATACATTGCACGTTACCCCAAATTTCTGTATCTAGATGGGGTTTCTTTTGGCACTACAGGTAGAGCTACACAGATGCTTTTTTATGGTTTGGGTGGTATTTATTATTTTAAGATAAATTATAATTGTTTAGAAATATTTATTATGTTCAAGAAGCTGTATCTGTTGTAGGTTGAGTAGGTTTTTGCATGTTTTGTAAAGTGATGTAGTTAAACATGGGCTGTCCTCCAGTTGTATTCATGACACGTGTGTGTGTGTGTGTGTGTGTCTGTGTGTGTGTGTCTGTGTGTGTGTGTGTGCCCACTGCTCTATAGCTGATACGTATGAACCGTGCAGAAATCCTGGCACCCCAGCATTTGGTATTCAGGTGTCAGAGAAGCAGTTCTATCAGGCTGGAGAGACGCTGCGGTTTTCCTGCCACAGAGGTTACAAGCTCTTTGGTGAGGCCACAATCCGCTGTGTCCCCAGCAAGCCCTCCAAATGGAGCCACCCCCCTCCAGTCTGCAAAGGTACATTCCATCTTTACAACCATCTTAGATTAATGGTCTGCTTTTAATAATTGATGAGGTAGTAACACTTTAGTACTAAGGTTGTCACTAATGATTTTATTAAATATGAAGGAATCACTTCACTGTTCTAACAATCTAGAAATACGACCTTTTAAGATAAACTATTAAAAAGGTACACAATTAAACACTATGTGGGGTAAAACATTACAATATACAGCCCTAACATTACAACCACCTTCCTAATAATGTGTAGATCCCCAAAACAGTTCTGACCTCCGAAGACATTGAATGCACAATATTGCTAAAGATATTTGCAGCAGTTCTTTTATGTCCTGTAAGCCATGAGGTGTGGGTCTTCATGGACCAGACTAGTTTGTCCAGCACATCCCACAGATGCTCGATCGAATTGAGATTTGGGAATTTTCCACTGTTTGTCATGTTTGTCAAACCATTCCTGAGCAATGTTTGCAGTCCTGATAAAAGAGGCCACAGCCATTAAGGAACACTCTACTTGGAGTGCTGCAATGGTTAGGCACATGTCAGTAACATCTACATGAATGCCAAGGGTTTACAGGGTCTACCTTCTTCCATTGCTCCTTGGTTCAGTTCTATTACCCATGTGCCCATTGTAGGCACTTTCAGTGATTAACAACATGGGCACTCTAACTGGTCTGCTACGGCTATATACAGCTACACTATACGGATTAAAGCGCTGGGATGCCTGATTATTACACCAACAGGGACTTTAATGACATTCTAATCCATTGACCCTAATGTGGGATTGATCCCCCTTTGCAGCTATAACAGCTGCCCACTCTTCTTGGAAAGCTTTCCACAAGATTTTGGAGTTTCTGTGGGATTTTTTTTTTCATTCATTCTGCATTTCATACAAGATATCACTGAGCGCAGATACGCACTTTACAAATAGAAACAAGACTATGAATTGAAATGAAAAAT
>JBBJLR010092061.1:0-10320 GCA_037577145.1 Brachypetersius gabonensis | reverse complement strand
CATAGAGCATGTCTGGGACCAGTTGAAGCAGAGACTGGATGATGGTACCCCACCCCCACATGACCTGGCAGAACTGCATGTAGCACTTGTGGGAGAGTGGAACGCATTACCTCAGAACAACATCATGAGGCTAGTGAGGGGCATGAGGCTAGTGAGGGGCAGGAGACGTTGCTGTCAAGCTGTCATTGCGACAAATGGTGGAAACACCCACTACTGACTGTCAATTTTTGTTATTTGGGGCTGTCCCTATTATTGTCTAAATTTTTGGGGTAATAATATTAAACTAATGAAAATGGTGTTTCTTCTCATACATTATTAGTAATATCAATGGGAACTTTTACTTATTTCATTAAAATTCCAAGCAAATAGGACAAGCACTCATGTACATAACAATATCCCTAACTTATTGTGAGTAGTGTATATATATGTATGAACCCTGGATATATATATATCCTTAATATATTTGCTTGGAGCAAACAGATCTGAGTACATTTGGAGATAGATGGCTCCCAGATAAAACGCTGCAGGCCTAAAGTGGCTGCTCCAGTGGAAGCCTGGCTGCCTGGTGCTTTGTCTCCACTCGATCCCCGAGTTCTGCTTGCTCCGACACTAGTGTGTGCCATTAATCTGGATCTGCACAAAGCCCGGAGTATCCCAGCTCGCACTAAATTATTCTAATTACTTTTCATTAGCGCAATGCTAGCCCAGGGACGTCACAGTTCCTCTTGACCTAATGAGAGGACGGATCATGAAGAACTGCAAAGGAGAAAGAGAAGAACGGAAGATACTTTCTGATTTTTTTAATTTTTTTTGTATCTTCTCCCTTGGCACGTCCCTCTTTAGGAGTTGTAGCTTAATGTGGTCTCCTGGCGATGTGCCGTAACCTTGGTAACTGGGTTGGCGAGCACCTGAGGCTTGAGCAGGGAGTTATCTCTCCCATATAGGAAAAATCCACAGGATGTGGCCCAGCTTATCCCACTTTATCCGAATTATCCCAGCACCTGTGATAAGGCACTGGTGAACGGGGTTCACAGAAAGTGCTGTAGAATGTGTTACACCTGTCTAGGCTCAATCACACCCAGCATGGGATCGACCTGCCGAACACTGAAGCCACACCATGGCGAAGAAGAAAATGTGTGGTTTAGAACATATTTACACGTAAGAATCACTACTTGTGTCACTATTTAAGTCACTTATGTCTTCACTTATGTCATGATTTATGTGCAGTAGTTTATGTGCAACAGTGTATAACATCACTACTTATGTCACTAATTACATCACTTATGTCTACTTACGTGCAATAATTTATGGGCAATAGTTAATTATGTCTCCATGTGCAATATTTTATGTGCATTGTCACTACTTATAACACTTATTATGTACAACAATATATGTGCAATAGTCTTATGTGTAATACTACTACTTATGTCACTACACATGTGCAATAGAACCAACATTTACTCTCAGAACTCAGGGTGTATCAGTAAACTCTGATTTCAGTAAATATAACCGGTGTAAAACAGTCTAGAACCGGTGTTTGTTCTCCTACACTCTCGCC
This sequence comes from Brachypetersius gabonensis, assembly GCA_037577145.1. Taxonomy (NCBI): domain Eukaryota; kingdom Metazoa; phylum Chordata; class Actinopteri; order Characiformes; family Alestidae; genus Brachypetersius; species Brachypetersius gabonensis. The sequence continues at coordinate 8,762 of JBBJLR010092061.1, read as the reverse complement.
ATTTGCTGCTTTCTCTCGTTGCACGGCTATTTGGTCGCTCTCTGGAGCCCCTCCATCTGCAGGGTTCCCCTCCCACTTGTGGGCGGAGACTATCCTGAAAGTTCTCCAGGTTCTTGTGTTTTTTCTGTTTGTTTCTGAAACCTAAAATAAAATACATTCATTTTTGTTCTTTATGTTTTTTGTGTGTGACGCCGTTTTTATTACATGTGTTTAAATTACAGTAACTTTGGTTCTACATGACACAGGAACACCAAACAAAGCTCAGCATGACATCTGACACCTTCAGCATCAAAACACACAGGGGGAAGGAACTTCCATATAAGGAGTTGTTTTGCAGTATAATGACAATTTACAGTTTGTTGCACGGATCTGTTCCGCTCATGTTCAAGGGTTAAATGTAAGCTTCTCTAACTAAATCCTTCAAGAATGAAAACATGAAAGGTTGCCCAGAAAACTCTTTGAATAGAGGCTTGGAACAGATTCAGGCCGGATTTGAGCCTCTGAGTTGTAACAGAAATTGCTCAACAATCTACGAATTCAGTTTATTCCACCCAGCATGACCTGTCAAGCCCTTCTAGTCAAATATTTATGTGAAATAAGTCTTTCATACCGGCTGAAGTCCAGTACAGTCCTTCCAAACATCCCAAGAAGCCACAATCCCAAGGACATTTAGCTTCCGCAAACGAGGCCAGGGGTGTTGTATTTGACAGACAGCCTCCACTCTTCGATCAGTCGAGCTGTACAGAATCTCAGATGTTTCTTCAGACGTATGCGTATGGAAATTTCTGGAGGCCGAGGCGAAACCCTGGAGACCTGGAGAAAGGTAAATACTTCACAGGGCTCGGCTGAATTCTCTTTGCCTTTTTTCATTTAAGGCAGAAAAATACATAACATTTAACTCTAACCTATGCTTTTAATTGCTAAATCCTCCAGAGGCCTCTACATCAGGCCCACATTTCCTTCCCAAGAAACTCCAATTTGTCCTCATTACACTAGTGATTTGTCAACGGGGCGGGAGGTTTTTTTTCCTCCCTCCCTCCTCTTCATGTTCTTTCCTTTATTTTCATCCCAGGAGACACGGTAATGAAGACTAACCATTGGGGATCTTCATGTATCAAAGGATTTCCCTTTAGCATCCAGTTGACTGAGGGGGAGCGCATACAAATGCATGATCATCTCCATTTGCATGACTTTGTTTTTTGTGCTACTTTGGACTATAATGTGTTTAAATGACAAAATATTGCTTCATTATTCATATTTTAATAAATTGTCATAGAAAAAATATGCATGCTCACCTCAACTATGAGGATAACAATCATTTAACGATGAACTGATGACAAATGAAGAATTTTTAAAAAAAATTAGGCTTACACAATGTGGTACACTTTGTAAGATACAATACTGTGCAAAATAAAGTGTAAAGTGTAAAGTTGTTATACGTTAAATTATTTTCTGTATTTAACCCATTTACCAAGTGAAGCATGGGCAGCCAGGAACACAGCATCCAGGGCGCAGTGTATGGAGACGGCACCTTACTCAAGGACACCTTAGTGGTGCCTTTAGCAGTCCTGGGATTCGAACCCACAACCTTCTGATCACAGGGGCAACTCCCAGCCCTCCAGCTGCCGCAAAAGTCATAGGCTCTTGTGTAAACTGTTTAAACCAATTTATCTGGGGGAGACCTCCTGCCAGCAAATACAAGTGAACCTTAGAATAAATGCCAATAAAAAAGAAATCATCTAATTTGTTTGTAAAGAGAAATTGATACTGTGTGAGCTGGTGAGGTTCCAGATTCCTCCTCAGTTCCTTCAGCCATTGTTTGGGTTTGTGAAACTCAATCCGCAGCGCCTAATTTAATTTCGAAGTTCAAGGTTACTTTGTCACCAGTTATTGTTATTTTAAAACATGTAATAATAATAATAATAATAATAATAATAAACACTACTGGGGTTTAAAACAGCATCACACTAAAATTAATTCAAGAACAAAAGTGTACAACTGTCTTTTATTTTAGGATTTAGAAAAAACACAAAAACCCCTAGAACTTTCAGGATAGTCTCCGCCCACAAGTGGGTGGGGAAAACCCGCAGAGGGAGGGGCTCCAGAGAGTCCCCAGGTGCTGCTTCGCTGGCTGTGCTCTGCTACACTTGGTGAATGGATTAAATGGGTTAAATGTAGAGAACGAATTTCACAATGTGGGGTTCATGTGTGATCACATTTTGCTTTACTTTACTTTCTCCATTCAGGCAATTACAGTAATGTCTCTCTGAGCGCCTTCTGGACTGTTGGGCTGAGCAGTGAGGGGTCTTGAAGTCCATCCATATTTCTCGATGAATAGGTGGCAATAATGGGCCTTGGGCGGTGAGGATGAGACCCAACGCAAGGACCCTTGAGCGCTTAAATGGGGGGAAAAATGCAATGGGAGGAGAAATCGATTTGACCGTGCTGCAACAACTCCCTGGAGAGATTCCGCTAACGGCAACGCGAACAAAGGAGACCCTTACCGGGCAATTACGCATCATTTAATAGAGTTCAACAGAGGTCCGGTAATCACCGTCTGCACCGGTGTGGGGTGGGGGAAGGGTGGGGCGCTGCCGAATCAGTGCGACCCGTGCCTGAGCGGCGCCGGCTGGCTTTTAATCGATTGGCGAGCAAATTGACGGCCGAGAGAGAACGAGAGAGAGAGAGAGATACAGCCCTCATATTCATGGAAATAAACAAGCACTCAATTTATTTACACCCAAATGGCTTTGACCTTGCGCCGGCATTTCTGTTTCAAGGTGTAATGCATACAGCACCCGCCTGGTCCATTCCAAAGGCGAAAGGCCAAAACGTGGAAAGAAATTGGAGATTAAACACCGGTGCTGGACAATTCCGAAAGCTCTTGAGAATATTTCATATTCGAGGGCTCTACAGCCATTCAGGGGGTTCGAACCTTCAGAGCTGGGCTGAAAAAAAAATGCATTTAAAGTTGGAAAGCCAAAAATATCCTTAAAAAGAAAATAGATTAAGGAATAGTTTGGCAGAACATTTTTTCGTTGATCCTAGACGTAGCCAATCAATCAGTATTTCTTTGGAGTTCAAATTTTTCTCAGAACTGGAACTGTGAGGCCAAAACAAGAAGTTAAAAGTTCCCCAAACCTTTTCTGTAAAAAAACATCTAACACTTGTGCACTTTACCATCATTCAAGAAGCCCCTTGCCATTTCACTGAACTGGGGGATTTTATGCTATTTTAGTTTAGGTTTCTAGGTTATGGGGAATTTTTAAAAAAAATTATGATTTAATATATAGTATGTTTATATTTTTTACTATTATTTTCACTTTTTTTTTGTGGCTACCATGGCAAGAACAAAGCAGACCGCCCACAAATGCACCATTGGTAAAGCTCCCAGGAAGCCGCTGGCCACAAAGGCAAGAACACTCCGGGCCCCGGCATCGTGAAGCAACCTCACAGTGGCTCTGAGAGAGATCCACCATTACCAAAAATCCACAGAGCTGTTGATTCGCAAGCTGCTTTTTCAGCGCCTGGTGCGTGAGATCGGTGGCGATTTCAGGACCGACCTCCACTTCCAGAGCTCCGCCGTCACGGCCCTGCAGGAAGCCACCCAGGCTTTACTTGGTGGTTCTGTTCGAGGCCACGAACCTGCACCATCCACGCCAAGAGTCACCATCATGCCTGGAGATGCTCGGCTGGTCCGCCGTATCCATGGAGAGCGGCTTGAACTAACTGTGCCCAATACTTCGGCTGTCCTGCACAGGGTGCTTGCCATGGACGTCCTGCAATTTAGTTATTTTGTTTTCTGTATGCACTTTGAGATTTTTGTATAAAATATAAAGTGCTATATAAATAAAATGTATTATTATTATTATTATTTAATCGTCAATTATTCTACCAACTCTAATCCAGTTCAAAGCTGTTATTCAATGCAACACCCATCTGCCATTTACCCACTATTAGAATTTGTATTTGCACATCACTGCATCAACACTGTAGACAACGTACTACACTTTCCTGGTTTACTCCTTAAACCAGAGGTCCCCAACCACGGGGCTGCGGACCGGTATCGGTCCGTGAGTCATTTGGTACCGGGCAGCACAGAAAGATTTATATTTAATATTTTATTGATTAAAAAAAAATGCTTGTCTTGGTCATGTGATACAGTACATCAAAAATTTATCCCACAAGATAGCAAAATGAGTGAGAAACGTCTTTGGGTAGTTTCTTTATATTTTGACACACTTTGTTTTTAGTTATATCTATACCGGGCCACAAAAATATTGTTTTACATGAAACTGGTCTGTGGTGCAAAAACAGTTGGGGACTGCTTCTTTAAACCATTGGTTCTACTCCAGGCTGAAACTCAGCTGCGCACGAGGTGTGTTACTGCAATAAAACCCATGCTTGCAGCCCTCTTCTTTAAATACAGCTTTAAAAAGGCTTTGATAGACTTTGGAAGCGACACACTTCGACATCTTAATCGTAGGCAAAAGTTTGATCACCTTTGATATTGTTTCATTTTATGTCAAATATAAAATACTAATAAAAATCTGAACAATTTAAAGGCCATGGCACATGTTATACTCTCTGACTTCCCTCTAAGGCAGTGGTTCCCAGCCTTTTTTCCTTGAAGCCCCCCTTTCCTGTGTCCAAGACAAGCCACCCCCTCCCAACCCATACCCACATAGACGCACAAAAAGAAAGTGATTAATACAAACTTTTATTTGCAAAAATGAAATAGTGGTTGTAGGTTTTTCTGCGCACCCCCTGTGATCTCTAGCGCCTCCCTAAGGGGGGCCCAGACCCCAGGTTGGGAAGGCAAGGATTTCTAACCCTTTTAACACTGGGACTCAGGGGTGGAGTTAAAACACACATGATTAGGCTCATCAATGGATAGTCATGTCCCACTAAAAGCACTAGTTTGGACACCATTCCAAGACCCAGTAATTGAAGATCTGTTGGGCACATGTTACACTCTTTGATTTGTGTTTTCTTTTATATATTTTTTTCTTTTACTTCCAATATGTTACATTTACATTCAGTCTTAGGGGCAGAATGAAAATTGCCATGGCTATAAAATATGCACATACACCTGTTTTTTTTTTTTACCTGTATCCAAATCATAGTAAACATATGGGCAGGGAGGCTCCTGCTTAGCAGGCCCTCTGGAGACTTTTGCTCCATATGGCCCTTATGCTTCACTTCTGTCAAGTTCTACTGACATTATGCTGCATTATCAATATTCGGTTCACACATCCAGGGCACCAATCCAAGCAAACGGGTTCTATATAGCTTGGCAATTTGACTTATGCATGTACACACAAACACACACACACACACACACACACACACACACACACACACACACACCACACAAAGAACAATCCGGAGTCAAACCTCATAAAATAAAGCCATACGCTCGTAAACCACACACGTGCTCGCTCTCAAACACGGCGCAATATGGGTTTTCTATATCCAGGCCCTATCCATCATGCCTGTCCCAGCAGAGCTATGAAGTACAGCCTGCCCAGGGCAAGTTTGCTTTGCTTCTCTACCAGGAGACATGAAAGTAAGGTCAGTCAGAACCATTACAAGGAGAAAGACAGATATTGCCAATGATTATTGCATGTGTGTGTGTGTGTGTGTGTGTGTGTGTGTGTGTGGAATAACCAGAAACATTTTATGATTATACAACATTTTTTCTACGTCGTATCATTAGTTACATAAAGATTTATGTCCTGATTTAAACATGCATTACATTTTGTAGCAACAGGTTAACATGGAATGAAATTGCATTTTGTATATTTTTGAAATGGCAACAGTAAACCAACAATAGCTCATCAAATGAAATCTTATGAAAAATAATTTGAAGCATTTTGTTCATTACGTTGGTATTTGCTTCTATATTTAGTATAAGGACCGTGTTTAACCATTTAGACGCCAAAAGAACTGTACAACACTCTTTCTGACATTTATATTATGAATAAAATGACAATATAAATGTTAGGAAATACAAAAGTGTCCGACTGAAATGAAGTTAGCGACTGTGGTAGCCTATGGTAACATAGCCCACCTCCTTAAACCATCCAGTATTTCATAACTCACTCCAGTTTCAAGGTGAAAAGTATTCAAATGGAAAACAACATTCAAACAAAGAGCCAATTTGAGGTTATTGGTTTGGCACTACTGTAAATTTGACTGTTAAACACTGAGTTTGACTTCAATCACTTGATTAAACACCACAGAGCCGAAAGATGGAGATCAACAGAAATTGCAGCTCAGCTAATCAGTAAATCTATACAAATTTAGCATGAAAACTGAAACACTTTGCAGTTTCTAGAGCTAAAGTTGTCTTCTTATGGTCACTTCAGCCTTTAGTTATTTTCTTTTTCACCTTAAATAAGCTAAACTGGCAGTGTAAACACATCAGAGATTTAGGTCTTGAGCTTCTGCATCATGGTTGCTGTCTAGCTTAGCCAAAATCCAGCGAGACTCGTTCGTCTCCTTTTCTGACTAAATATTCATTTAATGCATAGTGTAATATTTCCATTGGTCTCTTTGTGAAAATGTAAAACTATAAAATAGTTTCTTGTTTAAAAAAGAACCAAATGAAATGCACAGAATTAACAAACTAGCATTACGGTTAGAAATGACATGTAAACAGAATTACTTTTCAGAGTGATATTGAAAATGCGTGTTATTGCCAATGATAGAGGTTTAGGTTGGAGAGTGAAGAATTGCCAACAGAAGTGTCTTAGTGAGGTTCTGGGCTACAGTGATCCTCCAGAACAGCTTCAGTGCCTCTTGGCATGGATTCTACAGGTGTGTACTGTAGGGATGGACCACGGTTTCTCTAAAAGAGATTCAGTCAGTGCTTTGGTGATGGTGTTGAAAAGCACTGGTCCAAAACTCCCCATTCTCTGTTCGCCTTGGTTTAGATCTGGTGACTGCGAATGCCCCAAACCATGTGGATGGGAGGGCCACGGCCAGCCCGGAATAGATCACCCCCATCAGGATAGAAACATTTTATCATAGGATGGAGGCAATCAGTCAAAATAACTACTGACTTCCCTCTAAGGCAAGAGTTTCCAAACCTTTTAACACTGGGACTCAGGGGTGGAGTTGAAACACACATGATTAGGCTCATCAGTGGATCATCATGTCACACTAAAAGCACTAGTTTGTACACACTTCTGCTGTGGGACAGCTGGGTACCATTCTAACACCCAGTAATTGGGATGTTCTGCTTCAGTGAACCCAACAAAATGTCCCCATTCTTCAGAACAGGAAAACCAGACCCCCTCATTGCAGGGGTCTAGTATTCAGGCCCGTACTATTCTCTTGGTGCATGTTGCACATGCACTTTCCCACTTTCTCAGATTGTCATTTATCTTTGTATTGAGAAATGCACTGTAACATCTGTTTGTAGGCATTGACTTCTTATCAGACTAAAATATACCTGCATTTTCCACTGTTCAGCCCAGTTTACTGAGGTCTTTCCTACAGATTCATTTCAAAACTAGTAAACTACTTCAGCAGTAAATAAAATAAATAAAATTGATCTTCACCTCTCTGACTGACCACACCATTTTGTGTATATAGTATAGTGTACTTAGTACTAAGCACATTCTGAGTATTTCTGTAGTGTTTTACTTTGACTTTATTTTATATTTCTCCTTCCCCTGTGCCTCTGTGTTTCTTTGATATGGCTCGAAACGTGTAGCATGCTTTGATTTTTCAGTGTATCTCAGTTTGGTAAGTTACTGATCCACTCAGTTTATGGCCCGTCGTCCCAAAACCAGCAAAAGGTTTTTCTGTCAGATTCAATTTATGTAGTCTTAGTATGTAGGGTTTTGTTTGTGATTCAACAAATAAAAAAAGCAGTGATGCAGTCAGCTCAGGTTCGGGCCACTTTATTTGTAATGGGAAAATGTTTGTTCGTCAGTGTCACTGAAGCTAATTTGTGTGCAGTGTAATTGACAGACAACTCATGTAGCCCATCGTCCTGATGACCAGAAGCAAGAGTCTGAGACGTCCAGAATGCAGATGAAGCCTATGTCTGTCAATCTGAATTTCAGTTTAGACAAAAACAGCAACAAATCCGAAAAACTATACATTGGAGTTTAGACTACATTACATACCTATACTTCATTTGCTTCCAAACATAACGAACGCATGGAATCCATCACCTCTGAATCATGCATCTTACTTCGCTGAACACACACATGCTATTCCGCTAATAAATGTGCTGGCAAAGGGCAAGGCAGATAGCTTCTGGGCATTTGGGGGATTGCATTAGCATGCTTTAATGCAATTTCAGGATCCGGCATTGTTTGGCCCCATAATAGAAATCCACGTTCCCCACCGCGAGCCACCAAGGAGCACAAGAGCCAGCAGGATGCTCATTGTGGATGAAGGTAGAGAGCCAATTTGGAGGCCAGCATGCACATGGCCTGATAAAGAGCTCCTGGGTTTCTGGGCCCGGTGTAATCCCGATAGCACCGTTTGTTTCCACCTGGAGAACGAACATCACTGGATCTGCTATTTGATCATTAAAACAGCTTCACTGCATTGAAGAAATGACCTGTCTCCAGTGACATATCAGGTCAATATATAAAGCTGATAACCTTTCATATACACATTATATGGACAAAAGTATTGGGACTCACCTGTTTTTCAGGGTTTAAGTGAAAGTGACAATCTGGTCATACGTGAACACACCACAGCACACAGTGTGAACAGCACAAAATACTTCCTCTGCA